>SNVD02000284.1:0-134423 GCA_013180625.2 Boswellia sacra
AAAGCATTTTAGGTTAGGAAATCTTTTAGTGAGTTAACAAAGAAAAAGGATTACAGAGGCTCAAAGGGGTAACTAGGGATCAATTTCTGTCAAGGTTGGCTATTAAGGCTCAAACTGTCCAAAGATGGCCTAAATCATTTCCCCAATGTTGCACAGCCTAGGATTTCGCCTTGAGTGACCATCAAACAAGTTCTAGAATTCATTGAAATCTGAAGAAATATTTAAATTACATAAACTTTTCTAAGTGAACAAATAACTCAGTGATAATAGCTCAGTGCTCAATGTTGCGCAAGGAATCAAAAGCAAAGCGAAAACCAAATAAACATTTCAAGCACACAGATCCATGCATCATTTATCATTTTCCAAGAGTTATTCTTAATTCAATCATTATCTAATCATCGACCCACAAAATGCAAGAAAAGAGGTACGTGGCGTTGTTACACCTGAGTCAAGATTGTATATTTCAACAATCCTTAGGACCAGTAGCCCGCAGACTTAAGGTTTCCAGCCTATATACCTTTATTATGAAAGAACAAAAACAAGAAACAATACACTTCAAACAACACGAAATAAATAAACTACAGATTTATTTAGAGAGAATGCGTTTCAAGAGTTAAGAAAACCCCATATTCTGCCATTCTCAGGTTTTTCCACAATGTTTTTTTTTTTTCGAATCGAAACTGATAAAGACAAAAACGCACAACAACTCGAAATTACATAAAACTAATCTTACTCAGAAAATAATAAAGTCCAACAAATCAGCAAACACAAACAAGTCAGTTAGAATGGGTCTAAAAAGTTTAGAAGTTAGCCTCCTTATTCAGCCATTATGGATAGAAGAGATCCATAATGCGTTTCAAGAGAACTTGAACTTTTTAAGCCACCACTCTAAAAGCCAAGATTAGAAAATATTACCTGGGACAAAAGAAACAACCTGAAAAAAAACTCAAATAAACACAATAAAAACAAAGCAAATGAAAACAAAGCAAACCAGCTAATAGAGATTACAGATGGAGTGTTAAATCCAGTTTACGCCTCTTATTGCCTTCTCCAAACCAATCAATCCGAGCTGTTGTTGGATCAGGCGAATAGACGAATTCTTGTAGTTTGTCAATTAACTCCCCTACCGTTGAATCTGTAACAAGGATTTGCCTCGCTGATGGTGAGATAAAATTTTTTTCTACAGCTTGATCAAGAAAAGACAACAAACTATCAAAAAAGTTATTGACATTTAACAAACCAATGGGTTTTTTATGGATGTTTAGCTGTGCCCAAGAGTGATTTGAAATATCTCCTCTAATGTGCCATAACCACCGGGTAAAGCTATAAATGCATCGGACTTAACAACCATATGTGCAATACGCTCATGCATGCTAGAGACTTGTAACTCTTCCCCTATTGTGTTGCCTACGATATCTTGCACAGCTAATGTTTTAGGGATAATGCCGAGAACTTTACTTCCTCCCAAGGATGCAGCTGTCGACACACACCCCATTAACCAAGACTACCCCCTCCATAAATCAAATGAATACCCCTCGCAGCTAATGTCCTACCAAGATCAAGAGCTGCTGTTGTAAACTCTCCATCTTTACCCAATTGCGATCCACAAAATACACATATATTTTGGAATCGTCGAATTGGTGCTTTCTCCATTTCTAAAAGTGCTCTAAACTTGTGTAAGACAATGATGCAGGTTAGGTATTATGCAATTAAAGTGCAAGACAGGTTATAAAATGACATTTCAAAATATGCAGCATGGATATATACACACGTAAAACTCTCAAATTTGACACATGGGACATAATTTTGGTGGGAGTTGCTCGATGCAGATTTATCACCCCAAGATTTGAAAAAATGAGATATGCTTTCGGCGAGGTTTGACAAAACCTACAAACTTGTCTCCCACGTGAAGCATGACAATTAGAGATATACTTTCGGTGGGGTTTGACAAAACCGCCACACTTGTCTCCCACGTGAAGCATGAAAAGTAAAGAGATCCTTTCGGCGGAGGTTGACAAAACCTCCACACTTGTCTTCCACGTGTGCTTATATCATGGGGTAGTCATCTGGTTTGTCAAAAAGAAAACTTGAAATTAAAACAAACAAAATCAACAAACAACAACAACACAAAAACAACATTGATAATCAGATCAAATGAAACAAGAAAGAAATAAAATTCGATAACAACAACACACATTCAAATATACAAGTAGTTGTGATTGTGGCTCACATCTTCCTCTGGTTTTACGTCAAGTAACGGCTGAAACGCCTTCTATGAGTCGGGGATTTGCTTCCCATCCAGTTTTCTTATAAACTGGCAAACAGGGTCGTTTTTAGTCAGATTCCTAGACTATAACACTGCAATTCATCACGAAATTGTGTCCATAGATTAAGCAATTCACTCTGAACAAGTCCACAAGAATGTGACTCGAGAGTTAACAAAACATTATCCAGCGACTCATTACTCAAACCATTCTTAATAAATGAAAGTTTATCTTCTCTATTCCTGGACGCAAAACCTAATGAACGACAAGTCTGGTTACAATTTCATCTAGCACATTTATAACAAACTTGTAACCTTTTCGCTCTTCGCCTCTTGGCGTAGTAGCTCTTTCCTAGACCAGGCATGTATTTTGCGAGATTAATGTCAGGCTCACCTGACAATCTCACCTTGGCTTCAATAAGCCATCGGATATCCTCAGGCACATTTAGGAGCATCAATGCCCAAAGTCTAGTCATCCGTACTTTATAAATTTTAAACATAGCATTTTGAGGAAGCGAAGGAAAATATTTACGAAGGTTCGACAAAAAGATATCGGCATCCATTGAAGAGGAGAAAAGAAGAGATATTACCGATAATACGATCGAGTTTGTTTTTTTCTCCAAGATATGCACGTTTCAAACCTTTGGCGAATGACTTCAACTTCCGTTTGGATGTTTCCACAAGCTGCTGCACAAATGAGCTCAAAGCACAGAGTACTCAAATTAAACAAAAGGAAGGAAAAGAAAAGAGCAGAAACGAAACTAAAGACACATAAAAGAGATAACAACACAATAGCAAACAAAGTCAAAAACAAGTAAAAGAAATATAAAAACAAATAAGACAGATGGCAAAGAGAGATAAAACCTGATCAATTTGATGGCCTATGAAAGGAATCTCCTCGAGACACAAAAATCAATCATTATTACCTCATTTTATTTTTCTTTTCTTTTTTTTTGTTAATTTATTTTGCAAAAACATTGGGTTGCCTCCCAATAAGCGCTTGGTTTAACGTCCTCAGCCCGACGTTAGTTCCATCATGGGAGGATCCAATCTCCGCTGTGCTTCTCTAGTGGGCTTGGATCATTCTTCCAACAGGAAATGGTGTAAGCATATGGCTGGGCCTTGGATGTTAGCAATCGTCCCCTTAATAGCTGTTTTGTGAACTCTAAATACTCGGACGCGTTTCTCTTCTTGTAGTGGTGCAAGGCCCATTTCTATTGTAACTCGCAAAGGATCTTTGTTACCCAAAAACACATGCCTCAAATAATCTGGAAGTAGCTTAAGCTCCAAGGTATTGGCTTTCATCACAGAAGGAAGAAGTTTCTCATTAGATAAAGGCAATTCAATGTACGAACATCATACCTGTTTGTGATTATAGCTATAGTCTCATCTAAGCATGCCATAGCTTCATCCATTTCTTTAGTCACTTGTATCAGCTTTCTTGGTTCTTTGAAACTTTCTGTCCTTATGTGTTCACTAATAGCAACATCCACTCCATTCGTGCGAGTTAACTCAAAATATTGTTGTGGCAAAGAATCAACAACGTCAACTGCAAAAACAGAATGTAAGTCACTAGAGTACCTCATTGCCTCAAAAATGTTGAAACATATCACCTTGCCATCAAACTCTATGATGAGAGTGCCATCATGAACATCAATCTTTGTTCTAAAAGTTTTCGAGAATGGTCTCCGTAACAGAATCGAAGTTGGATTAGGAGATGTCTCATCCTCTATTTCAAGGACAAAGAAGTTTGCTGGGAAAAACAATTGATTCACCTGCACAAGCACATCTTCCACAACTCTTTTAGGATATGCATTAAAATGATCAGCAAGCTGAATGGTAATACCAGTTTCCGCAAAAAGTCCAAGATTTAAAGAAGCATAAATAGAATATGGCATGATTGTTAATAGATGCTTTCTAATCTAACATAACTTGTTTTAACCAATGTGCAATGGCATGGTGAACGTACCTGATCTTTGCACTTTGAGAATTTTTCTTGTGCCAATACAGCGAAACATTTTTCCCCTACACTTACTTTCTCATTCCTTTTTACTTTCTCTTGCTGGTTTGCATAACTATTTGAGACATTTTATATAACGAGGTACTTGCTTGATAGCATCCAGAAGTGGTCTATTTACCTCGATTTTGTGAGAAGTTTCCAGGATTTCTTGTTCTTGCTCCTCCTTCTTCAATTTTGCAAATCTGCTAGTAAAAAGTGGAGGAGTAACATAAGAAGGAATTTGAGTTTTAAGATCTACCTTAGAAGATGATGTGTTGTTCATGGTGGAAGTGGTGTCATCTTCTTCATCATTTTGTGATTTCTTTGTTAGGTTTTAGATACTTGCCCCAGTTTCCATTTGCTCTCCATTTTGAATTTGCTCTCCATTTTGCAAAGTTATAGCACAAGAATTCTCTCTTGGATTGATCACCGTTTGACAAGATAATTCTTCTGAGCCTTGGCCCTCGAATTTGCTCATGCTAGTGGCCAATTGTCCCATTTGATTTGCGAGGTTTTGGATACTTGCCCCAGTTTCCTGCTGGAATTGCATTGTGTAGTGGCAAGTGCATTAACAATATCCTGGAGTGACATACCTGAGTTTTCTGGAGCTGGTTGTGATGCTGGTTGTGGCATTGGTGGTGGTTGTATTTGAAAAGGTTGCTGCACTCTAGGTTGATTGAAACTTTGTGGCCGATTTGGTATCACATTTGGAGTGATTGGTTGATGATTCCAGTAACTGAAAGTATGTTGATCTTCCCATCCAGCATTGTAAGTGCTAGAGAAAGGATCATACCATTGCCTCGTTTGTCCTGGAAATCCACCCAAGGCATTGGCTAGTTCCATATATTCTTCTTGTAAAGTTGGATACATGTCGATTGGATGCTCCATCGTAGAATATATCCCACATTCATAAGATTTTTGCATATCTCCTACCGCCATGTTTTCCACAAGAGAGGTTAGCTCAGAAAGTTGTTGTTCAATGTTCGGAGTGCTTACCTCATTTACTCTCCATGGTACTTGTGGCTCAAATCCGCTACTGAAATGATAGAAGTTTACTGCCATGTTGTCTAAACACAAACAATCAGAAAAGAAAAACAAAGAAAATATGAATCAACAATGAAAACAAAATAACAAATCGATTAGAAAATCAATCCCCGGCAACGGCGCCAAAAACTTGATGCGTTCGAAACTAGCAAGTATACTAGTCGCACAAGTAATAAAGTGATAAGTAAGATATCGTTCCCACGAGGATTGATTCTAATTGATTTGTTATTTCCAGCAACAATTAACTAAATGGGGGGTTTTGTTGAATGATTAACTAAATGAAATAAGAATGCAAATTAAGAATAACAAAACAGAAGTTAATTTGAATAAAAGATCAATGAGGGAAATCTGGTTAGGGGATCCTTCTCTACCACAAGATATGGATTTGAGAATTAATCGTAGAATTGTCATCCAATTACACCATTGAAATTATCAACCGTAGATAACACCAAGCTCTGTTATCCCAATCTTTCCTTACTTTGTTGTTAAACAAAACAGGCTCTTTATTTAATCTCTATCCATTAAACAACCTAGAACAAGCTCTCTAAATTTAATTGAATGGATGCATTACTATAAGAAAGATAGGTTGATCTAAGCAATAAACACACAAGCTCGGATTATTTACTTAGGTTGTATTATCCAATTGCAATCTCTGATCACAATTTTGCTACTAAGGATTAGAAATTCAAGACAATTACGGATCAAGATTTCTACTCTAGCAATAGACAACAACCAGATTATATTCAGTTGGCCATTCCAAATACAATCCAGCAAGTAATCATAAGCATTAAACATGGAAAAATACAAGCAACTTCAATTAGAGAATTGGATAACAATTCCTTGCACAATCAATTCATAAAAACCATATCAAGGGCTTTGAAATCACCCTCAACCAATTCAGATTCAGTTACACATGTTTAAGAACGTGTAAATACAATACAACATGGAGACATTCCAGAAAATGAAAGGGAAGGGAAAAACTTAGCAAATTTGATGTAATTCTCTTTGGATTGTAGTTCTTCCTCTTTCCAAGCTTCCTTTCTCCTTCAAGAACTCCAAGAGATGAAAGAATTCCAGAGCTGAGCCTCCACCACGTTCTCCCCTCTTCAAGTTATCAAAATAAAACCCTAAAATGTGTTTAAATACTCTGCTACAGTAACTTGCTACAGTACCCCGTATTATACATGCTACAGTGATTTGTGGAATTATATTTCTATACTTCTCACACTGTTTTGATTACAACTTTTGGTACACTGAATGGATTTATAAACCGTAAATTTCTCCAGAAAATAGACTTCGAGAGCTTTCCAACGGTATATAACATGTCATCGGGTTCATTGTATATCAATACAATTAAATCCGAGAAGATGGTGACTAGCAGAGGTGAAAATGAAGGGTTTTACTCCATTTTTGTGCAAGTTGCTCCAAAACTCCTACAAACATCAAAAACACACAAAAACATAAAAATACCAAGGAATATAGCAAAGAAACATGGACGAATTGATATGAAAATGATATATAAATAGACACTTATCAATGTCACTAGTATTACAAGTTTGACAGACAATTTCTTGCATAAATCACATTTCTAAGTCCAACTCTTCTAGCAAGGGACGTCAATTTAGCATGAAGATCATGATTCTCCCTAAAGTTATATATGCCTCTACTAGATGTTCTTGGTACCTCATAGGTGCCAACATTGTTCCAATTTTGGGCATTTTTCGTTGGTAAGTCTAGAAAATCCATGGCTTCATCAAGGTTTTTATTTTCAAATTGTCCATTACACATTAATTCTACCATTTGCCGAGCTTGATGGGTAAGACCTTCATAGAAAATTAAAACTAGTCTCCATGTTTTCAAACCATGGTGAGGACAAGTATTAAGTAATGCTTTATACCTATCCCAACATTGGTAAAAGGTCTCTCCTTGTTTTTGAGTGAAATTGATGATTTGCCTTTTGAGAGAATTTGTTCTATAGAGAGGAAATAATTTTTGAAGAAATTGTTGTTGCATTTCGTCTCATGAGCTAATGGATCATGACCTAAGATTTTGTAGTCATGTTTTAGCTTTATCTTTTAAAGAAAAAGGAAAAAGTTTTAATCTAAAGATGTTTATGCTACAATTTAGGTCACTATAGGTATTTAAAACTCTTCAAATTCTCTCAAGTGCAAATATGGGTTTTCAGCATCTAAGCCATGAAAGTGGGGTAAGAATTGAATGAAATCTAGTTCATGGCTGAAATGTATTGCATCATGAGGGAAGACTATGCATGATTGTGCACAAGTTCTTCTAAGATTTATATAGTCCATTAATGTTCTTGGTTGGATATGAGCATGTTTTTCAAAGAAGATGAGTGACTCCTAACAATTTTTCCAACTAATGCAAAGAGAAAGAAAAGATGAACACATGCAAGTAAAATAAAAATAGAAATAAGGAAAGAAAATACTTACAATTTTGTACGCCAAATTTTACCTTCCCCGGCAATGGCGTCAAAAACTTGACACATCTGAAAAAGGATTGTCTTCCAAGTATAGGAGTGTCGAAGTAATAAACCCGGTGAGACCGGGGTCGATCCACGAGGAAGGGGATTTTAGCGCTACAAATTATAAGCTAAGCAAATATGCTATAGATGATTCAAAGAGATGACAAGATAATATTAACAAATATAAGTAAAGAACAAGTTCGTAAACAATAAATGAGAATCACATAAAAGAAATCAACACAATAATAATGAAAGCTAAGGTTAGGGAATCCACCCTTGATATTTCAAATAAGGATAAACAACCCATTTTAGTTATATGAATTATATTTGCTTCATTACCAATATTTATACCACTTCTTGTAAATGGGTTCAAGCATCCAATGTGTCAATCTCCATATGTCGACATCAAATCAAGGTTCGTAACTAGATTCATGTCGATAAGAAAGAACCATATGACATCTAGAAAGGATCCAAGCATTTGATGTGCCAAGGATTGTCTACAATGGATCAAGATCTCCACTTTATGAGTGGTGTCAAGATTGATTAAGAAAATAAATATAAATCATATAATATAAACAACATAAGATTATAATTATTAAGCAGATATCAAGGGTTAGAGAATCCTTATTCTCATATCCAGGGTTTCACCCTTTCACCTTAGCAAGAGATAATTTAGCAAGACATTATAAAAGAAAGAAAACAAATTGCAAGAAAAAAGAAAATTCATTAATAACATTAAAACACAAGACAGAAGAACACAATCACAAGATATCCTAGCCAAGGCCAAGATATTCCAGCCAAGGTCAAGATGCCCTCATGGGTTATAAGGCACCTCTATTTATAGATATATTCAAGGGCAAACTTATCAAATTACAAAGGAATAATTGTCGAATATTAGATGCATCAACTTTGACAATTGGGGTAATTAGATGAACCAACTTTGACCACCGATTTTGACCTTGTATTATTGATAATTTTAATCACATGTCTTCATGAAAGTCATATATATTTCTCTCAGCTTTCTAGAACATCTTGATTCATATGATTTGTATACGTATTCTGAGAGATATGGTCGAAATACTGAGGCATGGTTAGGCTAGACCAAAACTGCAGATGGGTTCACTTCCAACGCATTTTAGGTCCATTAAGACCCAAATTTGATGATGCTTGTGAAATGTAATCTTGTAGATAATTTAATCAGCTTTCCAAAACCTTAGGATTTGCACCATTCTGATCTATAAATAGGAAGTTATGGCCATTTTACCGAACCTGTAACAAAACCAAAATTAAGAGAAAATTAATTCCAAAGATGCAAAGACTACAAATATGCTTAAGTTGAGGAATTTAATGACACTATTAATGCAATATGATGAACTAAACTCTTTTTAAACATACATATTTAAGTGTTCATCACCGTTCAGCCTTGTAACTACAACTGTTTGGATCTTCATCATCAAAATTTGAAAAATTTTACTTCTAAATAAAATCTTCTAATCTTGGACTCTTACCTGAACTTGCACTCATTTGTACATACTGCTTGCATAATCGCCCATATTTTGCATCCAAAATTCGGAGCTTGTGAAGGATCTCTTGAAATGAGGCATGTTGCTTCTCAAACTGTTAAAAAATAAAATCCATGAAGTCTTGATCTTTCATAAATAGAAACCTCGACTTTCTTGAACACCTAAAGCGCGATTTGAATTTTCTCTAATATTAGGTCCCCTAATAATTGTATCAATGGTGGTTATCTTTTTCTCGATCGACCTGGCATACTCCCCTTACATGGGTTGACTAGGGAGAGATAAGAGAGAGAATCAAATTTCAAAACCTTAGGACGAGTGGTGTCCAATGGAAGTATATTGGATATTAGACCTCTATCGTTTCACTCGCCTTGGCAGTATATCATGCTTCTCCTAGTCGACCACGATGATCAATTATTAAAGGTTTCCAAATGTCATTCCTTTTTTTTTTAATTTCTTTCTCCCAAATGACTATGATCAGGATGGGCTTCATTTTCTAACGTTTTGTCTCTATATCGACCATAATTATACAGTCCTTTCTTTTTGTAACTGTGGTGCTAACTTGCACCTTCTCCACACACAAGCTAGTCCACCATGTGATTGACTAAGAGCTTCTTGATCATTTGTCAAGATCTCATCAACATCAACATAGAGAGAATTTTTTTAGCTTGTGCAGTTTGAGTTTGCATTTGAGCACTTATTGGTTCATAAGCCTCAATTACTCTTAAATAGCCATCACTTTTATTATCGTGACCTCTTTCCATTCATTATGCTTGACCCTTTCTTGTCACTATAGAGATTCTCGATGAGGACATTCCCTTCTGATGGGTTGTTCATGACAATACATATCGTTTTGTGTCAAAGTTTTCACAAACAATGCCAACTATCTATGCTGAAAATCGATCGACCTCTAACTTACTAGTAAAATTTATATTTGTTCTGGGGGATCTGACTTAACAGAAGGGAAAAGGAGGAATATATGGAGAATGAAGGGAAAGTAGGAAATTTTGGGTCACGTTTTTTGTCAATATGGCTATTGTATATTGGTCAACCGAGGCCACAATGATGTAAACCATCTGCACATAAAGAGAAAACAAGAAGTCAAAGGCACCAGTGGCATTGCTAGCGATGATCCTATGATGCTCAAGTCAAAGATTAAATATGGAGTGAAATATCTGGTCGACCAAAGAGAGACAAGGTAGAAAGAGTGTGTGTTCTTCAAACCTTGATTTGAAGAAAATGAGTTCTATTTATAGGAGTAACTCTTGTACAAGGGTTGCCATGCATGGGGTAGCAGTGACACCTCATTGCATGCCGAAGAGCTGGTGATGATACCTAGGTAAAACCTACAAAGACACTTAGAGAACTACAAGTTTTCTCTAGGAGACACTTGGAGGCTTTTAAGGGAGTTGGTGAGACACTTGGACAAGATGCATCTTGCTTAGAGAGCACCTGGAGAGAAGCTTCAATCTTTATTATTCTATTAATTTTCTCATGCAACACCATTTATAGTGAAATTGATTACATGTCCTTCGTCGAACAAGTTGGGTGTTTGTTATAGAATTATCAAATCAACCAAAAGGTCTCAATACTGGGAGTGAGGATAAAGTTTTCATCGACCAACTGTTAAAGATATGGCTTCAAATATCAATATTATTGGTTGTCTCAATTTTTCATCCAACAATTTATATAATTGACATATTTCTCTTTTAATTGCTAATTTTTAATAAAAGTTCACTAACGACAGAGGAGGTATATAAGATTTATGAAACCAAAGAATGCTATCTAAAATTTTCAAAAATCATGGGAAGGTTTATAGATCTAACTCGTTAATAAATTTACTTCACATATAATAATTAAGATACATTATATATTTGAGATATATTAATTTGGAAAACATATATATAATTAATCAGAATGAGTAATATAATTTAGGTTCACGACCATTTCATGGTGTATTAAATGCCTTTTTGTATAGTACTAGATTAATTAATAATTTAATTTTCTATCTCATTGAAAATATTCAATTTTATTGTCGTAGGTGTGAAAGGTTTGTCGAAATCAGCCCACACTATACATATGATGACTAATAACAATTTTATTTATTTCAAATTATTCTTTGGGTACCAATCCTTAATAATACTTTACTTTATGCGCTGTATAACAATGTATAAGATAGCATAAATTTATTAGGATTGGATTGGATTGAATAATACAAAATAAGATTAGATAAGACATAATACTATACTATATTTGGTAGAGTATTGTATTATATAAAAATAAAAAAATTATAATATAAAAAGTTTAATTTAAATATAAAATAAATTTAAATAATAACTAAAATTATTTTTAATGCAAAAATTGAATTATCAAATTTTTTTATTTATTTAAATAATTAATTTTTATTTAAATATTTAATAATTTATTTATTTATTATATAAATATATAAATATTTAATTTATGTAATTTTTTGATATTTATTAGTGAAAATTGAGACAAAAATAAGCTTATACGGTGTTAACTCATAGGTAGATTTGGTATAAAAACACTCAATTTTTATGTAAATAATATCATTACAGTTCCTATTGCAGTATTGTTACGATATCTATATTATACTATATAATTTCCTTCAAAATCTAATTAAATGTAATATAATTTTTTAATATTATATTATATAATACTATATAATGCATCAAGCATATAAACCATACCATATATTCAAAAGTTGTGTGGGGCCTTTTTAAGTTAATGGAATAACTAGAATGCAGCAGCGGCTGCATGGCTGCAGCCGCTGCTTTCGAGGAAAGAGGAGTGGAAAAGTTGTAAAGACAAAGGGAGATAACTTTTGAATCCCAATAAAAATTGTAAAAGCAGCCGGTTAAGTTAATATTTCTTCTAACTTCTATTATCATGTTATTTACTGGAAGTGTCCCTTGCTGACGCGTTGGATAAATGAAAAATGGGCATGCCTCTTCCCCTTTTTTGATAATACTTTCGAAGCTCATTTCACCTGCCTCTTCCCCTTTTTTGATAATACTTTCGAAGCTCATTTCACCGTGAACAAACTAAAGATTCTACCGCGTGAACAAACGTAAGATTCTAAATTATAACTATGATGTTTTAGTGGTCGTTTGGATACAGCGTAATTACACGATGGAGATACTCTTGATTATAACTAAACCATCAATTCATTTCTCTCTGATCACTTACTTTTAAGTCAATTAAATTGATTAATAATGATAGCATACCTAAAATTAAAGTGGCCCTTAAGTCAAGTCACTTTATAATTTCCAGTTAATTTATCTCTATTCCCTAAAGTTTCGTTGGTGCTTGGAAGAAACCAGCTTTGCTTTGTTGACTTAAAATGATTAAAGGGCCGTGTCAATTCATTGTATTTATAAATTAACAATTACACCTAATAATATTTTTAATTCTTTGTCTTAAAAAATAGTCTATATATATACCTTTCTCTCTAGTTCTACGTCAATTATTATATATTTTTTTAAACATCCTCCGTGATGATCATCATTGAAAAATCTATATTAAGTCACTCTAACAGTCTTGAGTGCTTCAATCTGGAAATAAAATATCCTAATTAATTTAACTTATTTGTTCGTTAAACTTATATTGCTATTTTGTTAAAAATCGTTTATGTAAGGTTACAAAAGGAGAGGGGCTCTATTAGACTGCTGAGACGTGTCTTTCAATCCATTTATTTCATTCACCCACGTAAAAAAGCGCGAATTGATGCGTAGAGATTCCGCAAGCAAATTTGGCGTGATAAGTGGTGAAGTAGCCGCAAGTCATATAACAATTAACAAACATTTTTTAGATTATTATATTGTCAATCATTTCGTTTCATATATTCAAAAATAAACAACTGGGTCAATTACATTAACACGAGTCTACGCCTGGTCATTATCAAAACATTTTCTACAGAAAAATCTGTCTTGCATAGATAAGCAAATGTCTAGAAAAGAAAGATAAATGAACGGCAGAAATTGACCTGAGTCCACTCATGGTCCTTGTTACCAATTTTCTAGACTATAATTGACCTTGTTACCAATTTTCTAGACTTTAATTGAGGACTTATTGGACCTGCAAACTATGCATTAATTTTTTATTAAGTAAATTATTTAAAAGAACACCGGGAGGGAAGAGACGTGTAGAAATATCGTGCCTGAATGGCAGTGGTGCTGCATTAATTGTCAAAAAAATTTAAAAAATGAACAGAATTAGGAGCCCTTAATAAAATTTAGACACATCCTGAAAAATTTTTATATCATACACTTTCTTGATAAAAAAACTAAAATATCCTTATGTATTCAATTTATTCTCAAAGCCTTATTTTTCTCTTCACACATATATTTCTGAAACCCCTCGATACCGCTCAGAACGCAAACCAACTCGAGTATCCTCTGAGGATAGAAACAAGACGACGTAGAGAGAAGCAAGAATCAACATTGAGGTATATTTACTCATCGGACTTTTCATAGTTTTAGTAGTTTATTTGGTTGTTTTCTATTTTATTAGATTTGATTTAGTTTTTTAGGAATCTTAATTAAGGATTTGAGTTTCCGTCAGATTTGTGAACTCATTTTGTGTTTTTAGGGATAAATCTAGTGTTATTAGGTGATTTTTGTGGTTTGATGTGTATGAAAATTGTGGAAACTGACGAGTTTCGTCACGAGGCAGATGATGGCGAGTGTATGATTTATCTCGACACAACTCGACACTCGATACTAATGTATCGAGTTATGTCAGATTCACAACCGACACTTGATATCAGTGTATTTTCAAAGACATCGAGTGTCGATTTCGTGGAAACCGACATATCGATGTCTCGAACCATGTATCAGATACTTCACATATCGAATGAAAGCTTGTGTCAAGTGTCGGATGCTATGTCGATTGAAAGCTTGTGTCGAGTGTCGAATTATGCATCCGACACTCAAATAATCCGACATCTGACAAAGTCGTATAGTAGGTTGGAGGTATTCGACAGAAGTTTTGTCAGTTTATGTTGTCGCATTCTATCGAGCGCGTCGAGTTTTATCGAGTTATGTCGAGCGTTTTGGTAGGTTGCTTGTTTTAGCTTTGTTTTTTTGCCTTTTTTTTGCATCATATTTAACTATAACGTCCTTATTTGCAGGTTGAAGCAAATGACAAATGAATTTGGACTGTCCTTTATCATGAAGACACCGTTTGATGAGCATTACCATGCAGTGATCACAAACTTGCACTACAAGAAAAAATGTCATAATTGGCGGTCTTTGACCGTCAAATATGTATATATTTGGCGGTCTTAAAAACGCCACCAATGGCACCACCAAATATGATCAATTTAACATATTTGGCAGTCTTATGACCGCCAATGCACATGACTATACTTGGCGGTTTTTGGCCGCCAAGTATAAATAGTTTTAAAAAAATTAAAAAAATATATACTTGACAGTTTTTAGCGCCAAATATGCACCTAACTATACTTGGCTGACTGCCAAGTATAATAGGTTTAAAAATTAAAAAAATATATACTTGACGGTTTTTTACCGCCAAGTATAATATTTCAAAAATTAAAAAAAATATAATATTTCAGTAATCTACCACCAGAATCCCAGATTACTATTGCCGTTATAAAACAAAATTTTGAATTCATAAGTAATAAATGCAATAACAAAGTAGAAAAACCAATAGTTATGTCAAACAAAACTTTGCTTGGTCAGTGCAAAGAAATTTACTAGTTATACACTATTCTCTGTAAATGATAGAGGTTTAAGAGAAAAAATTAACATCAAAACATCTTAAAAGAAATTTTATTGGGGAATGAATTTAATGATTGGACCAATTACTTGATGCATTCATGTAAATTAGTGCAACTATTAAAGAAACAGTCTAGACAAACCAAAAAGTATGTCCCTGCTCTCTGGCCAATTAAAAGTAGTGGCAGAAAAGCACTGAGGTCCACATATTACCAAGATATATGATAAATTCCCTGCCTTACTACTATTTCAATGTTAACTAAGCTCAAATGATGAAACTGAAAGTTCATTGCACACCATGAAGCAGCCACACTTGAAATGTTAGACAAAAAGCATGCAGCCACAGATCAATACTAAAAAAGTTAAATATGTACTTATTAAGCTTCCCAGTCTGGTTATTTGATGCGATTCCCCCAATTGCCTTTGGACTACAGAAGGCAAATATTTCCAAATTTACATCATGCAGACCCATTGAAGTTGACAGAAGACTTATGTTAGTTAAAGCAAATTTGATCTTAGGCAGTCCATCATGCAGTATCCATCACATTCTGTCAATAATGCTAGTTTCATGAGCAAATATCACGCAACATCCAGCCCAGAAAACTGATTGGAATCTGCAGCAATTAGAGCTCACTTTTCTGGGCAAAATTCTGCCTAATTCTTGAACTTAAAGAGATAATTGACAGCAGCAAATTTGCTTACATCTCATTTATGATACACCAATACTATAGAAACAAAGAACAGGCAGAACAAAATAACATCTCACATATGATACAACACTACTTTAGAACAAAAAGAAGCCCTTAGCAGTTAGTGGCCCAGGATTTCTCAAACTTAGAGAGAGACAAGTGACAACAATTGTATAATAATTATTAGCATGAATTAGCTAGTGTAACAATATCATCACTGCAATAAGCTTATCAATTTGTTTCCACTTCTTCAAATAAAATTATGCAACAAAACACAACCTCAAAATGCAAGATCATTATTGCAACAAATTTATGTGCCTGTATCGATACAGGCACATAAAATCTTAAAAACCAAAAAGAACTCACAATTTAACAAATATTCAACATGATATTTCATACATCCTAGAAAAAGTTGAATTGAAATTGTTCATGTTTCATTTTGACCAAGAAGAAATGTCTTGCCAGAATTATGAAAAAGCAAAATCTTACATGAAACATACAACCATGATACTAATAATTTCTGATAAAGGAGTAAAATATTGCCAATTAGAACAACACTAACCCATTTCTAAGATCTTCAAAGACATTGTCTATATAAGTTGAATTTCCAAGACTATTAATTCAAAAGCGAAACGCTCTTTCTTCTCTAGAAATTTGAGTGTCATCAGGTAAAGTTTCAAGAAAAGATATCTATTTTGTTTGGGTTGAGAGCCCATGCCTGCATGTAGAAACAGTTGTTAGCTTTTACGTCTCAAATCTTTAAAGGTGATAAGTGATAACTGGCATCTACAGAAAAAAGTATGAATCATCAATTCAGATTGGCAGCTTAAACATAATCTTCTATTGCACCATGTTTACTTTACATATATGTAAATTCCACATTATGGATTTCATTAGTATGTTCAGCGACTAGAACAATGTATAATGCAACAGAGTTGTCAACTCTGACAACAATAGCAAACACCTGGACAAAGAAAAGGAACCTAATATTCAAGCATAAAATCTACAAATCAAAGAAAGTATAAAAGTATGATGTGTGAATATGACAAGGAACATCTTTTGAATCTATGTAAAAGAGGCCTTCATAATCTGGATTGCTCAGTTAAAAAAATTCAAGTCTAGAAGCATATCATACAAGAAATTGAATGAATTGATAAACAGAGAAAAAAAAAGTTTTGATTGAATATTTTTCTTCTTTCTTTGGATTTAATAATCAAAATGAGTAGTAATTCAGTAGAGTGAAAGCTTATAAAGAATGTGGATGGAAACAAGTAGGCATTTCCTTAGTTTTCACTTTCATTGTCAATGTAAATTAAACCACTACATAACTTTAAATTCCTCGTCTATCTACTGAAATTTTAGATCACGAGTCTATGGTGTCCTCTTTGATAGGGATGAATTGACAATTTGATTGATTATGACCAGATTCATAATAATATAATTTCCAAATCAATGTATGCAGAAAGTGTAATAAACACTAGAGGTGAAACAACTTTCAAACTGCACATGCGTATAAAACTTGTACATGAAATGTACCTTGAGATCACCTGAAAATGGAGAACGATCCAAGATGCAAAAGAACCATAATCTAGAATTAGACATGATTTGCAGCCACATTTATAGCTGGGATATTTCTGATCAAGGCAGAACCACATAACCTCAGAGACAAGCAATCAAGAAGGAAAGGATGTTTTGCTTACCTTCAGTAAAGGTACATGTAAACAAATGTGGGTTTACATGTAGAAGTTATATAAATCATCAATGTATTCAACAACAGCTAGTGGATTCTTTTTATCACCACCGTCTACGTCCATAACTGGCTCCTTTGTCACATCTTCCATTTCAACCTCCTGCACAGATGAAAACATTAAGAACAATCTGCTCATTAGTTTGTAACCCAATCAGGCTATATTATTATTTAAAATAAAAGAGTGTCAAAATACCATGCGGTCAATTTCATCCAGCATTGCTTCGGTGTGTTGCACAAACATTGGAACACCTGACTCCCTTCTTGCATCATAGTCCTCCATATCTATGAGGGTACAATCCTCCGACTCAGTGGAAGGTGTGATTGATTGGAATGATTGCTTAGCGACTTGTCAAAATAATTAATAATTAGTCCAACAAATCAACAATAAATTTAATTCTTAGTTGACAAAAAGACCAACCTCAGTCTCAGGTTTAAGTTGCTGCTTCTTAGCCATCTCGGCAGCAAACTTCCTAAACAATATAAGAATCACACAGAAAAGTCCCAATAAGCAAGTATAAGCTGATGAAATCTGTAAATAACAAAAACTTGGTTGAAAAAAGTAGAAACAAACGTCAATCCATAAATTAAATTAAATGGGGACCTAGCAAAATTTTCTAGTCATTTTTTAATGAGGAAACCTAATTTCCAATTAGAATCTAAATCAAGATTATCACTCGCATTTCATGACTGAAATATAATAAACTAAATGCCAGAGGCCCATTAAAAAAAGGCTAATTTTGACTAGTAAGATATTTCCAGAAATCAGGTTGCATAAATAGAGCAGTGCTATCAATTTCTTAATTTATCATTTAACAGGACATGCAGTAGCCCATTGATGGGGAATTCATCACCTAGCCCTCAGTTTCCCAATTTATCCACTAGCAAGACGTGTGCTAGGCCATACCCAATTTTAAACCCTCCATCCCTCTCATGACCCCACCCTCCAAAACAAATGAAAGATTAGTTGTACCAGTATCAAGAATAAGTTATTCATGATCAAGGCTGACAAAAATTTTCTTTCAATATTTTACATTTGTGAGCTAAAAACAACACTAATATAACATATGAAATGAAAACATTCAGGTACTCGATCATAAAAACAGTTTTTTGATACAAAAATATCATTAAAAAAAATTTAATTTTAGCAAGTCAACGAAAGAGCACATACTGAGAATTTCTGCAAAGAAACTTGAGTATCCAAGTCAGTAGCTTTGTTCTGATCCCCAGAATATTGAGTTGTCGAAATAGATTTTGCATTTGAGAACTTCTTCCTTGCTTCATCAGTTTCTTGAATCTGCTATCAACAGGGATACATAAGAATAAGATATGCCTTGGAAATATAATCTGCTTTCAGGCAAATTATAAGTCTGCTCTTTCTTTAATCAACGTTAAAGCAAAAAAAAATTGAATAAGTTGCTAGTGAACTGATTAGCAGATATACTATCTTCTTTGCATTTTGTTCTAAGAACCATGAACAGAATTCATTCAGCAGATGGTATCCGACCTTTTGAACAAGAGCTAAAGAGATGTCAGGGCGACCCATGTAGAAGCAGAGCATTTGGGCCCTCTTGAGAGAGACTAGATCCTTTGGGAAAGTTTTGATAAGCTGCAAAAGAAATGAATGTCATTTGCAACGAACAAATCATATACAAATGCTAAAGACTAAACTGAAGGCAAATAATACACCAAGATAAAAACTTATTGAAATGTTTCCAACCAAAAATCTGTAAAATGCATAACTTTATGAACTTATAACTAATAGTACTCATAGTGCAATCATTTACTAACAAACAGAAAAAACCCCAATTCAAAGTTTGGTCAAACCTTATATCATATCTGAAAATTAAAAAGAGAAATAAACTTAAAATTCTATTTCACCTTAGAGTGTAACTCAACAGCCACTCATCGTCTCGGTCGGCAGAAATCAAATACGGGACAGCACTAAAAACTGCCTTCTCATACGGGGTGGCATCTTCCTGTTTACAACCAAATTCAATCATAAAATTCAGCAGCATTAGTTGATTCTTCTCATTACACTTTTTTGGAAATTTTTTCAAAAAAACGAAAACAAAAAAGGGAGAAAGAACAAACAAGCTTACAAGGCCAGACTTGGCAGCCTGAATAAGTTCAGAAGCTTTAGAAGGAGAGTGGGAAGCTAGAAAATGAGCAATCTTTATCATGTTCAGCCGCTTCCAATATCACGTGCCTCTCTCTCCCATAACTAAGCACCTTCATTCATTAAACAAACCTAAAAACCTCAAAAATTAAACACATGTTCGGACACCCACCAACAAGAAACTCCATATAACATCAAATTATTAATGAGAAAAAAAAAGAAAAAATAACCAAACCTGGTGGTAGTATGCATTGATGGCAGAGATGTAAGAATCAGAAGAAGTCTTCACTTGGTAACCCCATTTGTCTGATTTCAATCCTCCTATTTTGCTCTTCATTCTCGAACTCAAGTTGCCAGGATCTTCTTAATTAGTATTCTCTAGTCGAGAAAATAACAAATGAGATGGAAGTGTGTCCGAGGCTCATGAGGCAAGAGGTGTTCGGTTATGTGGTCTCGGTAATGCAAGATTCAAGAGCCAATAACAAAAGAACATGCACAAACTGCAAGAACAATGTACAACCAAGCAATAAAAATTTTAGCTGACTTTAATAATTTTTGACAATTTATTTCCAAGAAATTGTAACTTCTATCTCATTGGACCCCAGAAAATGACTTCCAACAGCAATTCTACCAGATAATCAACAGATCTAGTACTCACTTTCCTAATTCTTCCTACAAATCCGCAAGTTTCAGAAAAGCAATACCCAGATAAAACAATGTTCTAGTTGTTTACATGTAGTTAAAAAAAGAAAAAGGAACTCCCAACAGGAAAATGCTATTTTCTTCGCACAACAGAGAATTAAACACTACAATCTCGCATAACCGAGAAATTTCCTAAATCATTAGTGAAGAAGGCTTCCAATTTATAAACTGAGACACAAAACAACCTTGCAATCTTCAGAAAGGAAGAAAGCATGCTATTTCCTTAGCCAATTTCGCCAGATAACACAACTAGATTCCACATAAAGCTTAATTTACATTATGCAAAGCCTCAAACAGTTGCAAAGAGCGAAGATAAGCGAACATGCATGAAAAATAGAAGCCCTGAGTAATGCTAAGCATTCTTACCGAGAACATGCCGGAAATTAAAAAAAAAAAAAGAGAGAGAGGGAAATAGAAAAAACACACCAAAAATAAGAACAATCAAGATTCAACACGTATCAAAAAAGGCCTCCAAAAGAAACTTACCTGACAGGCAGTGCATCCTCCAAAACATCCAGCCTCACGCACCTCCCTCCAAACGAGATCTGCACTTCATTCGCTTCCTCTCCCTCCCACCTCTCATCCATAACTGTTTTCGCCTTTGCTGACTCGTAGATTGACGCACACTGCATGCAGTTAGCGTGACGAACCGAATTACTATTAGTTCTCTTGCCTTGTGTTAGCCACCACCATTTTAGAACCGAAATGAACGGGGATCGACGTGACTGAAGGAGACTTGGAGGAGAGCTGCAAGTAAAAAGGGCGGAGCTGGAGGTGGCCAAGGACGGTGGAGTGGACGGTGGCATAGGAATGGAGGAAGGTTTAGGAATTAGGGATTTCGAATTAGGACGGCTAGGGTTTTCATGTTCTTTATATAGAATTATGAATATCACGGAAATCCATATTTATTAAAATTTATCAAAATAGTACGCATGTTCAGTCCTTAAATTTCAAACTTTTTCATTTACACCATAGATTAATTTTTTATAATTTTTAGAGCACTAAATGTTTTAATTTAATTTTTAAAATAAATTATAATAATTTTTTTCATATTTAAAATGTTATATTATTACAAAATAATTTTTTTGATATTGTTAATTGCTTAATTTTCATCAAAGCAATTAAATAATGTGATTTTCATTAATTGAAATTAAAAAATAATTTTATTTATTTCATAAAATTTCTATATTTAAAAATTCATTTTTCTAAAATTTAATATTTAAAAATGTATTCTTTTCATACATATAATAATATTATCTTTAATTTAAAGATTTTTAAAAATTATTTTTAATTTTAGATTAAAAATAAAATTATATTGTTTAATTATATTTAAATAAATTTATTGAAATTTTAAATATTATATTCACAAATTTGAAAGAAAAAATGAAAAGAAAGAGGAAAATTTGAGAGGGAAAAGCAAAAAATTACATTTTCACATACTTGTCAAACTTTTATACAAATGTGATATATATGTGATTGAATAAAGACAAAAAGTGACAAATAAGATGAATTAATAGGTTTGACTTTTAAGACATGGTTAAATTTCTCACTTTTTTAAAAAACTGCCAAATAAAAAAATTGTGAAGTGACAAATATGCAAAAAATTCTTGTAGTGTTGATAGGTTTGGATTGATTTGAATGGATTTGCGCGAACTTGATTGCAAGACAAAAAGACATGTTTCGTAATACATGTTTTGGGTTTATCCTAGACATTCGGGAGCTGTTCTTTCCATCTCAATTGATGCACAATGTGCTTCTGTGGGAGGTTAACACAATGGGGTACGATGAAGAGATGTGGTTCCTTATTGAAGGTTAAAATATGGTTTTGAACTACAATGTAGTTCAAAAATCTTATTTTTGAGCATCTTGTATTTATAGTTATTTTTTTATTACATTATTGGCATCTTATGTTTTTTTTCCTTCTTTGTAGGAAGACTGATTTATTTTTCTGTCCATAGTTTGGTTTAATTACCGGATTGAGATTTGTTTCTATGGTGGTAACAATACTGACTACGTTGAATCCGTGCCCTTTGTTGGATATGTACTTCGAGGATGAGGACATAAAGCTTAAGGAATTCTATAGGAGACTTCAAAAATTGAATGTGTCTCGTATGCCAGATGAGGTTGTTATGAAGCTCGCCTTGTACTAGGTGCTGGAGCTTTTTTTCATGGCACAGGATCGATGCCGACTTGTCTCCCGTGTGTGGTTGAATTTTGTTAACACACTGGATAATTTTAACAATTATCCATGGGGTTCGGTTTCTTTTGATAAGACACTTAAAGGAGAGAAAAACGCTTTGGACGGGAGGTTAGAAAAATATAAAAAGCGAGCCCAAGCGAAGACGAAGTAGGTAGAGAAATATAACTTAGAAGGATGCCCCTATGCTATCCAAGTATATACTACAAAACAAGTATGTTGATGTGTTTATTATTTGCTTTGGTGTACAAATTTAAATACATAGTGTCACTAAATAACCCTTATGTTATTCAGGTTTGGTTATACGAGGTCGTGCCGTACATTGGCGCGACATATGGGCGAGTGGGCAAGGA
Source organism: Boswellia sacra (assembly GCA_013180625.2). NCBI lineage: Eukaryota > Viridiplantae > Streptophyta > Magnoliopsida > Sapindales > Burseraceae > Boswellia > Boswellia sacra. The sequence goes on from SNVD02000284.1 coordinate 22,875, forward strand.
CTTAGAGGGGAGGATACCGCGCTTTTTGAAGTGGAAGACAAAGAAGACCCCGTCAAAAGACATCGTCAAACGTTATTGTTAGCCCTAAGGCTATATGATAATTTTGATGATAACAATACACATTGATTCATTGTGATTTATCAACATGTTTATTTATGTACAAGAGTAATATCATTGAAATAATTATAAAATCAAGAAGAGGCTTATTAAAATGAAGTGTTGAAGCTAAGGAGAAGACTACATGTTAAAGGCACCAAAGTTTAAGAACAAGGTTTGATTCAAGGAATGTGACACATAAGTAATGTTCAATCAATTGGTCATATATATCTCTACAAATATCCAAATAACGTGATTCTTAAGCCTTTGAAAATCTTACTCAATTTATAACATTTCATATGTTTTAAAGAAATTCAAATTTCAAGTGCAAGGTTGTCCAAATCATCATGCAAGTTGAAAGACAAATGGAAGCAGCTGACATGAGCACCGAATACTCTTTTGGACATATCTTGAGCTAGAAAAATCAAAATGACTGATTCTTGTGGCATTGGAAAGAGGACTTAATGAATCACATTTCATATGTTTTGAAGAAATTCAAATGTCAAACAGAAGGCTGACATAATTGACATGAAATTCGGTGGACTGACACAGAAAAGAAAAATCAACTCATTTGAGCACCGAATGATGTTTTGTCCATACCTTGAGTTAGAGATATCCAAATGACTTGATTCTTATGGCATTGGAAATATGATTCAATGTATCATATTTCATATTCTTTGAAGAAATTCAAATTTCAAACAGAAGGCCGGCATAATACACATGTAAGTCAATGGTTGACACATGGAAGAAAAATCAAGTCACATGAGCACCGAATGGTTTTTTGGCCATATCTTGATCTACAGATATCCAAATGACTTGGTTCTTGATGCGTTGGAAAGATTATTCAAATGTTCAGATATTTTATGTTTTGCATATTCTCAAAATTCCAAACAGAACATTGACAAAAATGCTAGACAAGATTACGGTTTTTATGGTGGGTAGAAAATTTGGAGTTGGTGTCTTCACTTGATTAAGTTCATCCCATTTGCCTATAAAAGGAGCCCTTCTCCCATGCATTCAGAACAACAAGAAGTGAAGAGAAGCATCTATCAAGCAAAAAAAAAAAACAAGAAAAATATCAAGTCTAGAGAGCTTTTATATTCTTTATCTACTCTTTGAAGAGAGTTATACTTTTGTTGTAAAAACTATCTTTGTTCTTATATTGTGGTGAGAGTGAGATTTTCTTGTAAAGGATAAAAGTTATCATTGAGAGAACTATTTCCTTGGTGAGGTTGTTCATCAAGAAGAACTCTTGGTGTGGTGTTATCAAGGGTTAGAGAAAGTTAACTTGGTGAGGTTGTTCATCAAGAAGAACTCTTGGTGTGGTGTTATCAAGAGTTGAAGAAAGTTGCCTTGGTGAGATTGTTCATCAAGAAGAACTCTTGGTGTGGTGTTATCAAGAGTTGAAGAAAGTTGCCTTGGTGAGGTTGTTCATCAAGAAGAACTCTTGGTGTGGTGTTATTAAGAGTTGAAGAAAGTTGCCTTGGTGAGGTTGTTCATCAAGAAGAACTCTTGGTGTGGTGTTATCAAGGGTTGAAGGAAAAAGTCTTGGTGAGGTTGTTCACCAAGCAAGTTGTAAAGATTTCTACAACTTAGTGGAAAGCTTAGCTCGTGGAGCTAGGAGCCCGTGGACGTAGGCAAGATTTGCCGAACCACGTAAATTGAGTTTGCACTCTCTCTATCCCTATCTCTTTATATTAACTTGCACTTGTGATTGTTCTTTATTTCTATTCTCTTGATTGCATTCTATTTTCATCTTCATCACCTTTATTCTCAAAGAAATAGTTCAATAATTTTGATCTTTCAATAAAAGTTTTCTAAATCAGTTTTTATAAATAAAAACCCAATTCACCCCCCTCTTGGGTTGCCATACCTGGGTCAACAAGTGGTATCAGAGCAAGGTTGCTCAATTTTTTAAAATCTTAATCGATTTTTGAGCTGTGACAACTTTTAATTCAACTTCATATGTTGAGGGGCTTTCTATCTCTAGACCTCCATTTTTTAATGGAAGTGATTACTCTTATTGGAAAACTAGAATGAGTATTTTCTTGAAATCTTTTGATTATGATTTGTGGTCTATTGTTTTGGAAGGACCTTTTATTCCTAGCAAAATTGAAAATGGGGAATGCATGCTTAAAGAACCTAAAGAGTTTAGTGAAGATGATAAAAAGAAACTGAGTTTGAATGCTAAAGCTATGAATGTGTTGTATTGTGCTCTAGATAGAAATGAGTTTAATAGAATATCTACTTGTTCTACGGCACAAGAAATATGGCACACACTTGAAGTAACTCGTGAAGGAACTAGTCAAGTTAAAGAATCCAAGATTAGTATGCTAGTTCATAGTTATGAGCTTTTTAAGATGAAACCGGATGAATCAATTTCTGAAATGTTTACTAGATTTATGGATATTATCAATGGTTTGAAATCTCTTGGTAAATCTTATTCTAATGTTGAAATGGTGAGAAAGATTCTTAGGTGTCTACCAAAATCTTGGGAGCCAAAGGTGACGGCAATTCAAGAAGCAAAGGACCTCACCAAACTACCATTAGAAGAACTTATGGGTTCTCTTATGACTCATGAAATCACCTTGAAGGAGAATGATGGAGAAGATTGCGAAGTGGCAAACATGTGCTTCATGGCTTTAAGAGAAGATAAGGTAAGTATTCTAAACTATGATCCTAAACTTTCATATGATGAATTACTTGAAGCATTCTAAAATTTACATATGCAAGTTAATAAGCAAAATTCAAAAATTAATGCTTTCAAAAAGAAGTAAAAAATCATGTTATCTCAATTAGAAGAGGTGGTAGAAATAAATGAAGCTTTAGAAAATGAAAATGAAATTTTAAAGCAAAAAGATTTTGAAAGTTTGGAAAGTCAAATACATTTATTAAAAACTGAAAATGACATTTTAAAATAAAAGGATTTTGATAAATTGGAGAAACAAAATACTATTTTGAAAAAGGAAAAAATGACTTAAGAAATATTGTTGATAGTTTTACAAAAAGCACAAAAAATTTGAATTTTATGTTACAAAACCAAATGTGTGTTTTTGATAAAAGAGGGATAGGATATAAAACTCATAAAAATCAAAACAAACTATTTTGTTCATGCATCTTCTAGGAATAATCCTAATCATTCATGTACTTATTGTGGAAGTAAAAGACACAAAGTGTATTCTTGCCATATTAAGAAAAATCCTAATTTGAAACAAATATGGGTTCCAAAAAGTACCATAACTAACCCCCAAGGACCCAAGAACATTTGGGTACCAAAAAGTCTCTCTTTGAATGTTGATTGTAGAAACAAAGGAGTGTCAAACACAAGTGGTACTTAGATAGTGGATGCTCAAGGTATATGACCGGAGATGCCTCCAAATTTTCAAGATTAATCATGAAGAAAGGAGGATATGTGACCTTCGGTGATAATGCCAAAGGAAGGGTAATCGGACATGGTGATATTGGTAACCCTCTTCACCTATTATTAAAGATGTTTTGCTTGTTCATGGTTTGAAACATGATTTGATTAGCATTAGTCAATTATGTGATAAGGGATATTTTGTTGCTTTTGAACCTAATAGATGTGTGATTAAGGATGTTAGTAACAATAAGACATTATTTGTTGGTAATAGATGTGGTAATATTTATACAATTGATATTGATGTTAATTATCATGTGAAAAATTGTTTCATTGTTAAATCATGATGCTTGGTTATGGCATAGAAGATTAGGTCATGCTAGCATGGACACAATTTCAAAAATTTCTAAAAATGATTTAGTTGATGGTTTTCCAAGAATAAAATTTGAAAAGGATAAGATTTGTGATGCTTGTCAATTCGGAAAATAAGTGAGAACTTCTTTTAAACAAAAGAAATTTATTTCAACAAATAAACCTTTACAATTACTTCATTTGGATTTATTTGGACCATCAAGAACTCAAAGCCTTGGTGGAAAGTATTATGTTTTTGTTATTGTGGATGATTATTCAAAATTCACTTGGGTGTTATTATTGAATACTAAAAATGAGGCCATACAAGCTTTTTAAAAATTTGCAAAAAGAGTGCAAAATCAAAAAGGGTATTCTATTGTGTCCATTAGGAGTGATCATGGTGGTGAAGTAGACAATGTTGCATTTGAAAATCTTTGTGATGAAAATGATTTTGAACATAATTTTTCCGCACCTAGAACTCCACAACAAAATGGTGTTATTGAGAGGAAAAATAGGACTATCCAAGAAATGGCTAGGACCATTTTACTTGAAAATAATTTGCCAAAATATTTTTGGGTCGAAGCCGTTAATACCGCATGCTTTATAATCAATAAAGTCCATATTAGAGCTTTAATAAAGAAAACTCATTATAAACTTTGGAAAGGAAGAAAACCCAACATTGGATTTTTTAAAGTTTTTGGATGTAAATGTTTTATTTTAAATACCAAGGATAACCTTGAAAAATTTGATGCAAAAGCCGATGTTGGAATTTTTGTTGGCTACTCCAACCATAGTAAAGCATATAGAGTTTTTAACAAAAAGACTCTTACTATTGAAGAATCTATGTATGTTGAATTTGATGAAACTAATGTTATTTCTTCAAAGAATTTAGATTATGATATTGTTGAGGTAGAAAGGCAAATTAAGAAATCAAGACTTGATGAAACGAGCCAAGATGAATTACAACTTCAACAAGAAAAGCTTGTGGAAGTAAATGATTCTTCCCAAGAATTACCAAAGGAATAGAGGTATGCAAAAGCTCACCCTAAAAGATCTCATTATTGGTGAACCATCACAAGGTATGAGAAATAGATCTTCTTTTAGGAACTTTTGTAATCATTTTGCATTTGTCTCTTAATTTGAACCAAAATCTTTTAAAAAAGAGCCAAAAATGATGAAAGTTGGATTTTGGCTATGCAAGAACAATTGAACCAATTTGAGAGAAATCAAGTTTGAGAATTAGTCCCTAGACCCAAATATGACTAAACCCCTTAGTCAAGACAGATTTTGCATAATTAGAAGAGAATTAGGCATGTTGGATATGTCTTAATTTTTTTTTTATATGATAATCTTTAAATGGTAGCATATGTTAAAGGGGAGAATATATTTAGGGGGAGTAATTAATTTGACTACATCTTTTTGATGATAACAAAAGGAGGAGAAATAGTTGGATTGCTTATATTCATAACAAGTGCCATTTTTTTGTTTATTCTTGATTTTATTTTCATTCTTTATTTTAGATATTATTTGAAAGCAATCAATGTTTTGTCATCATCAAAAAAGGGGAGATTGTTAGCCCTAAGGCTACATGATAATTTTGATGATAACAATACACATTGATTCATTGCGATTTACTAACATGTTTATTTATGTGCAAGAGTAATATCATTAAAATAATTGTAAAATCAAGAAGAGGATTATTAAAATGAAGTGTTGAAGCTAAGGAGAAGACTACATGTTAAAGGCACCAAAGTTTAAGAACAAGGATTGACTCAAGGAATGTGACACATGAGCAATGTTCAATCAATTGGTCATATATATCTCTACAAATATCCAAATGATGTGATTCTTGAGCCTTTGGAAAGCTTACTCAATTTATAAAATTTCATATGTTTTAATGAAATTCAAATTTCAAGTGCAAGGTTGTCCAAATCATCATGCAATTTGAAAGACAAATGGAAGCAGCTGACATGAGTACCGAATACTCTTTTGGACATATCTTGAGCTAGAAAAATCAAAATGAATTGATTCTTATGGCATTGGAAATAGGACTTAATGAAACACATTTCATATGTTTTGAAGAAATTCAAATTTCAAACAGAAGGCTGACATAATTGACATGCAATTCGGTGGACTGACACAGAAAAGAAAAATCAACTCATTTGAGCACCGAATGATGTTTTATCCATATCTTGAGTTAGAGATATCGAAATGACTTGATTCTTATGGAATTGGAAAGATGATTCAATGTAGCATATTTCATATTCTTTAAAGAAATTCAAATTTCAAACAAAAGGCCGGCATAATACACATGCAAGTCGGTGGTTGACATATGGAAGAAAAATCAAGTCACATGAGCACCGAATGGTGTTTTGGCCATATCTTGATCTACAGATATCCAAATGACTTGGTTCTTGATGAGTTGGAAAGCTTATTCAAATTTTCAGATATTTTATGTTTTGAATATTTTCAAAATTTCAAAAGAAACATTGACAAAAATGCTAGACAAGATTACGGTTTTTATGGTGGGTAGAAAATTTGGAGTTGGTGTCTTCACTTGATTAAGTTCATCCCATTTGCCTATAAAAGGAGCCCTTCTCCCATGCATTCAGAACAACAAGAAGTGAAGAGAAGCATCTATCAAGCAAAAAAAAAAAAAAGAGAAATATCAAGTCTAGAGAGCTTTTATATTGTTTATTTACTCTTTGAAGAGAGTTATACTTTTGTGGTAAAAAATTTCTTTGTTCTTATATTGTGGTGAGAGTGAGATTCTTGTAAAGGATAAAAGTTATCCTGGAGAGAACTATTTCTTTGGTGAGGTTGTTCATCAAGAAGAACTCTTGGTGTGGTGTTATCAAGAGTTGAAAGAAGTTGCCTTGGGGAGGTTGTTCATCAAGAAGAACTCTTGGTGTGGTGTTATCAAGAGTTGAAGGAATTTGCCTTGGTGAGGTTGTTCATCAAGAAGAACTCTTGGTGTGGTATTATCAAGAGTTGGAAGAAAAAGTCTTGGTGAGGTTGTTCATCTAGCAAGTTGTAAAGATTTCTACAACTTAGTGGAAAGCTTAGCTCGTGGAGCTATGAGCCCGTGGACGTTGGCAAGGTTTGCCGAACCACGTAAATTGAGTTTGCACTCTCTCTATCCCTATCTCTTTATATTAACTTGCACTTGTGATTGTTCTTTATTTCTATTCTCTTGATTGCATTCTATTTTCATCTTCATCACCTTTATTCTCAAAGAAATAGTTCAATAATTTTGATCTTTCAAGAAAAGTTTTCTAAATCAGTTTTTATAAATAAAAACCCAATTTACCCCCCCTCTTGGGTTGCCATACCTGGGTCAACAGTTATGTCCTGCTGGTTAGGAGGTAGGTATGTAAGGTTCCCCTATCTTATGAACTTTTCCTATTCATAAGGTCACAGCGAGTCACTGTTTAATTTTATGGATTATTTGTTGATGCAGGCTCGTCCATTCATCATTTTGGAGCCATCTGAGGCAGAGCAGAAGACTAATTAAAGCTTAATATGTCTATTTTCCTAAACAAATGAAAAATCATATAATTCTCAATCTAGAAAAATGCATCAACTCAATCAGCACAAGACAGTCACATGAATTACAGTTCTCACAAAACCATCTCTACTTCACTTCATCAACACTTAAATTTTCACACATAATTCCTCATTCAAACCACAACAATCAACTTACAATAAGTAGTTTCACTCATAATTCATCATCCAAGGAACCAAGAAATTAAGTTAAAACAAGTCACATGCATAACAACTAATATCAATTTAACAATAAAACACATAACATGAAGTAAGTATAATGTTAGAAACCCCTACTTGTTTTCGAAGCTTACAACTTCTTTGAAATTTTTTTGCTCTCTTTTCTTTCCTCTCCTTCCTCTTCTTCTTTTTCCCTTCTTCTCTTCCTGGAACCGTGAAGGTCTTCTCTCTCTTTTTTTTTTTCCTAATAATTCTAGAGAAATCCTCCCTTTTCTTAATTTAAGGCCCTAGCTTATGGGCCTAAATCCCCTCATTTACCCAATCCACTAACCCTTTACATAATTTCTAAATTTTATAATATATATGCATACATATTAATTTTTCTCTTGAGACTCTACAACCTACCCTCTTAAAAAAAATTTGGTCCTTGAAATTTGAAAATACGAGTCAGAGCTTACCTTTTGCATTCAAAAGTTCAGGGTACTTTCTTTGAATCTCTGACTCTAACTCCCATGTGGCTTCTTCAATGTCATGATGCTTCCACAAAACCTTGAGTAATGGAATGGTCTTGCCATGTAGGACTTGCACTCTTGAGTCCAAGATTCGAATAAGAACCTCTTCATACGAAGCATCTTATTGAATATCTAATTCACTCCAATCTAGAACATGTGTTGGGTAAGGCTCATACTTCCTTAGCATCGATACATGAAAAGTGTTATGAATCCTTGATAATCATGGTGGCCATGCTAGCTCATAGGCTACTTCGCCAACCTACCTTAAGACTTCAAATGGACCAATGTAGCATGGAGCAAGTTTACTTTTCTGACCAAAACGCATCAAGCCCTTACGCAGAGACACCTTTAAAAACACATGGTCACCCACTTTGAATTCTAACGGTCGTCTCCTTTTGTCTGCATAGCTTTTTTGTTGACTATAGGCTGTAAGCAAACGTTGACGTATCAATTTCACCTTTTCGGTTGTCTCTCATACAAGCCCAGGTCCTAATAGGGTAGCTTCTCCCACTTCTACCCAACATGAACGGGACCTACATGGTTTACCATAGAGTGCCTCATAAGGTGCCATTCCAATACTTGACTGATAGCTTTTTTTGTATGTGAATTCCACAAGCGGTAGATGATCCTTCCAATTACCTTGGAAATCCATCACACAAGCTCTCAACATATCTTCCAAAACTTAAATAGTACGCTCTGATTGACCATCCGTCTGAGGATGGAAGGCCGTACTAAATAACAATTGAGTGCCCATAGCTCTTTGAAGGCTTTGCCAAAACTGAGCTATAAACCTTGGATCTCTGTCTGACACCACTAAAACTGGAACTCCATGCAATCTCACAATTTCTTTAATATACAACCGACTCAGAACATCCACTGAATCGGCTATACGTCTAGGAAGAAAGTGTGATACCTTGGTTAACCTGTCTATAATTACCCACATTGCATCCTTCCCTTTGAGAGAACGTGGTAATCTAGTAACAAAGTCCACGGTGATGTGATCCCATTTTCACTCTGCTACCGGCAATGGTCGAAGTAATCATGCAGGCCTTTGATGCTCAGCATTCACTTGTTGACAAGTAAGGCATCTAGCCACATATTCAGCAACATCCTTCTTCATTCCATTCCACCAAAACTGTCGACGTAAATCATGATATATCTTGGTACCACCAGGGTGAACAGCGAATTTAGAATGATTAAATTCCTTTAGAGTATCACGTTTACACTCTTCACTCGATGGAACCAAGATCCTGCCCTTGAATTGCAAACCCCCTTCTGAACCAATTGTCTAATCCACACTTCCATCACCATGTAACATTTGCTCATACAAGGCTCTAGTCTCTGAATCTTGATGTTGCAGCTCAATTACTTTATGCACCTGTTGGGAAACAAGTGTAAAAAGGCGAATTTGATCTCCGCGATCCTCAACCAAGATATCATAATCATAAATGGATTATAACATGCTCCATTCTCCTATCATCGCACTAACCATGGCCCTCGACTTTCTACTTAATGCATCAGCCACCGCATTTGCCTTGCCTGGATGATACTGGATAGAGAAATCATAGTCTTCCCAATACTCCATCCATCTTCGTTGTCTAAAGTTCAAGTTTTTTTGGGTAAAGATATATTTCAAACTTTTATGATCACAAAAGACTTCAAATCTTTCTCCATACAAATAATGTCGTCAAATTTTCAAAGCATACACTACCGTAGCAAGTTCTAAGTCGTGGGTGGGATAATTCTGCTCATGAGGTTTCAACTGACGAGACGCATGGGCTACAACTCGACCCTGTTGCATTAACACACACCTTAACCCATCCAAGGAAGCATCAGTGAAAACTACATAATCAACTCCAAGTTGTGGTATCATAAGAATAGGTGTTGAAGTTAATCTTTTCTTCAATTCTTGGAATGCTTGCTTACATGCCTCATTCCATTCGAATCTGACTCCTTTCTTTGTTAACCTAGTCATTGGTACAGCCAATCGAGAAAAATTCTTGACAAAATACCGATAGTACCCTGCTAAACCCAAGAAGCTACGTACTTCAAACACATTCTTTGGTTGTTCCCACTTCATAACTGCTCCTACTTTCGATGGATCTACCGAGATTCCTTGTCTTGATACCACGTGGCCCAAAAATTTTACTTTTGATAGCCAAAATTCACATTTACTCAGCTTGGCATAAAGACAATGCTTTCTTAGTGTTTGAAGTGCTATGCGCAAGTGTTGCTCATGTTCTACTTACAATGAAGAATAAATAAGGATATCGTCCACAAACACAATCACAAACTGGTCTAAGTGAGGTCTGAAAACACGGTTCATCAAATCCATAAAGGCAGTAGGAGCATTAGTCAGTCCAAATGGTATGACCAAAAACTCATAATGCACATACCGGGTACGAAAAGCAGTCTTGGGTATGTCTCCTTCCTTTATTCTCAACTGATGATAACCTAAACGAAGATCTATCTTAGAAAAATAACAAGATCCTCTTAGTTGATCGAATAAATCATCGATCCTAGGTAAAGGATACTTGTTTTTCACTGTAACCTGGTTTAACTACCTGTGATATGTACATAAATGCAATGAACCATCCTTCTTCTTCACAAATAATGCTGGTGTACCCCAGGGAGAAGTACTAGGTCGAATAAATCCTTTCTCCAACAATTCTTCTATTTGCATCTTTAGCTCCCTCAACTCTGCTAGAGCCATTCGATAAGAAGCAACTGATATGGGTGCCACACCTGGATACACCTCGATAGCAAACTCCGCTTCTCTAGTTGGAGGTAACCCAGACAATTCTTCAAGAAAAACATCAGGAAATTCATTCACCACCTGAGGAAGTTCAGAAACCTGTGCCCATTGATCTCTAACATACAGGAGCGACATATCCTCCCAACCTCTAGAGTACTAACCATAGGTGACTCCACATGTAATACAGAATCCAACAAATCATACTCTAATCCTAATGCAGATGCAAAATGGGTAGATATAAAAGAATGAGTAGCTCGAGAATCAAATAAAACATGAGCCCATGCATTAAAAACCAATAATGTACCTCCCACAACCCTGTGATCTGCAGGCTTTGTCGATTGAGTCAGAGCAAAGACTTATCCCTAAGTCATCTATCCTTGATGTCTAGTGCTCTGAGCTGATCTTGTAGGCCTAACGAATTGAGAAGAAGCTGCGTGAGACCTCTGAGATGTCTGATGGGAATGAGTATCACGTACTTGGAATGGGGGTCTAATCTGTGACCCTGAACCTTGTCAAGAATTCGGTTGGGTCAGACTAGTGGCACTCTAAGGACCTCTCATCCCTACCGGACAATCCCGTTGCATATGATCGTATTATCCACATCTATAACATTTGGGACACTGATTTCGCAAGTGACTTGGCTTCCCACACCTATAACAAACTCTCTGACTCTGTAAGGACACACTTGACATGGAGCCTTGAGGTTGTAGTTGCTGAGACTGAGAATTAAATGAAGTCCTACTGGACTGAGTTCTCAATTTCTTAGTTGAACGATGATGTAGTCACACTCCTCTAGAAGGTATGCCAATATCCCCCTGCCTTGTGACTCTGTAATATCTCTTGTTCTTTAACTAAGGCGGTCTCCACCATATCAGAATATGTCGTCAATCTACACACTGAAACTGAGGGTCTGATGTCATCTCTCAGCCCCCTTTGAAATCTCTGAGCTTTACTAGCCTCATCTGCCATCAAACCAGGTACAAAATGAGATAGGGCAATAAATCGTGCCTCATACTGTTTCACCGTCATATTCCCCTGGGTTAAGTATATAAACTCATTTTCCTTTTGGTCCCGAAAAACCATAAGAAAATATTTATCTAGAAAAGAGTAAAGAAGTCCCTCCATGTAAGGATGTTTCCTCCTCTAATACGCTCAAAAGACGTCCACCACTGTAATGCCTCTCCTGGTAATGGATGAGCTACCACCCGAACCTGTAAATCCTCTTCAACTTGCAAAAGATTAAAGAGGCGCTCAACTCGTATAAGCCAATCTTCTGCAACATTTGGATCGGGCTCCTCATTAAAAATAGGTGGATTGTGGCATTGGACTTCTCTAAGTGCACTCTTCATTCAATTGTTGACACCCGTCTCTAATACCGGTTGTGACGGTGGTGGTGGGTTAGCACGAAGAGCCTCCCTAACCGTGTTTGCCACTATTTTGGCCAATGTATTAGCCACATCCCTCATGGCCCGGTAAAATTCCGACCTCTCACCACCCTCAGGTGGGTTGGAACTTGAAACACTTCGCGTAGAAGAACTCATTATCTAATTTTATCAATGGTAAAACATAAGTGGCAGAATTCTATAACATATGGAGCAGGAACACTTCAAACAGTTATTCAAGGCACATGCAAGCACACAAACATGACTTTACCCCTCGTAGACCATCTACCTCCTTTTCACAGGTCCACAGTAAAGCCCAGGCTCTGATACCACTCTGTCAAGCCCTAAAATCTCTTATTTAGAGACTTTAAGGGTATGATTGAATAAGCAAAATAATAAACATACATCATCAATATTTACAACTTATGGTTATTTGTTCAAAATAATTGTATATACACTAGTGACTAAATTCAATACATAAATTGCTATTCACATAACAAAATCTCCCATCATAAGCTGGGAGAAACAAAATCGTCCCCAAAATCATGGCATGTATGTAGACTCCAGACTCTTTAGGAAAGCTCTGGGACATCACTAGTATGAGCATCCTTCTATATACCTATGGAGGGAGAGGGTGAGCATAAAGCCTAGTAAGAGAAATTCTAACATTATACTAGTCAAATGCATTCCACAAATATTCAATCACACAATTAGACATCCAATAATAATAGGTCAACCAACTATGTTCATTTGCACAGAAATTTTATGTTCGTGTTCCCCTTGGATCCGTATATAGAACGACCCATCCAAGGTCCAATACATCATGTTTATTATATTAGTGTTCCCCTTAGATCCGTATACAGAACAACCCATCTAAGGTCTAACACATCATATTTATTATATTAGTGGTTCCCCTTGGATCCGTATACAGAACGACCTATCCAAGGTCCAACACTAAGAGTGCAATATCCGCATTCTCCTTGGGTCCGTATACAAAACGGCCCACTCAAGGTCCAATGCTTACATTAACAAGCTTTCAGTTTCATTACTATGATAATTATTAAGAAAATACAATTTTTATGCAAAATCCAGGACTTTTTGGGAAGTGCACAGTCGATTAGGGGTTGTTCTATAATTTCGCTCGACACTCGATAATGCACTCGACACTCGACACTTAAAGCTCGACACTCGAAGCGTACGTAACGCGTGACACTCGACCCTCAACACATCACACTCGACGCTCGACTCTTCATGTCGAGTCAGACTCGACACTCGATATTTTATGTTGAGTCACCCTCGACACTCGACACTTACGCTACTCGACCCTCGACACAGCATGTCGAGTCACACTCGACACTCGACACCTATGCTACTCGACCCTTGACACATCATGTCGAGTCACCCTCGACACTCGACACTCACGCTACTCAAACCTCGACAAGACATGTCAAGTCACACGACATGTCGAGTCACCCTCGACACTCGACAAACCAGTGTCGAATGGTGTCAAGAGAAATGACAGATCTGAATTCGGCCATGTAAACTTGTTCCATTAAGTCGGTTTCTCCATTTCCATTTTCAGATTTTGACCTCTAACTTAAAAAATTTACCAAAATTCCATTTTAACTCCAAATTCAATGAAATCAACGACTAATTAAAGCTTAATATGTCTAATTTCCTAAACAAAAAAAAATCATGCAATTCTTAATCAAGAAAAATGCATCAACTCAATCAACACAAGACAGTCACATGAATTACACTTCTCACAAAACCATCTCTATTTCACTTTATCAACTCTTAAATTTTCACACATAATTCCTCATTCAAACCACAAGAATCAACTTACAATAAGTAGTTTCACTCATAATTCATCATCCAACCAACCAAGAAATTAAGTTAAAATAAGTCACATGCATAACAACTAATATCAGTTTAACAATAAAACACATAACATGAGTAAGTATAGTGTTAGAAACCCCTACTTGTTTTTCAAGCTTACAACTTCTTTGAAATTTTTTTCCTCTCTTTTCTTGCCTCTCTTTCCTCTTCTTCTTTTTCCCTTCTTCTCTTCCTGGAACCGTGAAGCTCTTCTCTCTCTCTCTTTTTTTTCTAATAATTCTAGAGAAATCCTCCATTTTCTCAATATAAGGCCCTGGCTCATGGGCCTAAATCCCCTCATTTACCCAGTCCACTAACCCTTTACATAATTTCTAAATTTTATAATATATATGCATACATATTAATTTTTCTTTTGAGACTCTACACTGCTGAGGCCGTCAAAGTGGCTTGCATTTGAGGTAGTTTAAGTCCTCCTCGTCTCCTCCAATATTACAATATACATTTCGAATTATTATTGATAACTATTACCGTATTTAGCACATGAATAGCTACTTGTGGATGCTATGCTGCAACGCTCGCGCTATGGCCTCACCTGGTGTCCAGAGCTCTGCTTTCCTGGACATCAATTTCTTGGTACGTATTTCGTAAACATCTGAATTTATAGTTAATTTTTGATTCCTTCAATGCGCTAATCGAACTCATGAAATTGTCGTTGAAAGTGAAGTCGTTGTGGGAACAATACTTAGACAGACTGGATGACATTAATTGGGTGAACGAGGCCAATATGGTCCAATTGTCCTGGAAGAGATGCCCCTCATTGGAAGACCATGGGTCGATGTGGATAGGGTGAGTACATTTATATTCAAAGAGTTAATATATGCCCATTTATTTGAAATGTTATGATCGATTTCCATGGTATCAATTTCCTTTTCAGCTATATGTCCCTATTAACATCAGTGACGATCGATTTCCATGGCAGTTGAGGTGGATTTGAATCGTCGTGACATTGTCATATATGACTCATATGTTGGGCATAGTTTCACAGACACAGTCAGAGAGACAGTCCAGTGCCTGGCTGAGCTGATACCCTGTATGGTGTCAATGGATGTTTACGGTATTCCTAACTACCCTGCAACCCCATACAACATTATGTGCATCGAGGATGAGACCGAGGTGCCATAGCAGGAGGCTAAGGAAGGAGCATGCGACGTGTACTATTTGAAGTACATCGAGTTCGTAGAGGAGGCATTCCACTAACAGCCATTAAGGCATTCACAGATGAATGCCAGCAGGAGAGAATGGCGGTACAACTTTGGGTTAATCACGTTCATCCACAGGCAGAGAAGGGTGGGTCCTTTACAGCGTCCACAGATGTTATGCTTGTCGATATTGCGGCCATCGCAGGGACTGTTGATGTCGTGTCAGTGGATGTTCTGACCAACATTGGGCATGCTGACGTTGATTCAGTGTAGTTGAGCAGCAGCCTAGCATGATTGTACCATTGTTTCATGTCATGTATATATTACGTATAGTTACACATTGTTTTTGGTAGATAGTTTGGGGATATTTACACATTATTGTATTATGACATTTTTTGTATAGTTGTGCATATTTTCCATGTATAGTGGTACAAAAACTTGTAAATACATATTTTTTCGGTTGTATCAGTACATACGTGTACGTTGTCCCATTGCACTCATACATGAATGGTTTAGGCACAACACACGTATGTTTTATACATTAATAAAGCACATAAATTCGGGTCTAATACATTGCCATAAAGAGAGTCTAACGCCCATCATATACAAAAATTCTTTCACCTAATAATTTCTCCTTGCAAAGGTGAGTACGCTCTGTGATCACATCTCCATTGATCTTCTTTAATGTTACTTCTGGAGTTATAGTCACCTAAACAATTAATAAATACTTTCAGCTAAGTATTCTTAGGCTACGACATCAAATGAGAGTTGTTACATCAAATGAAGGCTTTATATTCATACATGAATGTTTTATACTTGGACAAAGCACATAAAGGAGAATCTCATACACGAATATTTAGTTAATGAAAAAGCACACAAATTGGTGTTTAATACATTAATGTTACATACATTGACGAAGCACATAAATGAATGTTCATACATGAATGTTTTATATAATGACAAAATCACATATATGAAAGTTATTAATTTGAACAAGCCACGAATTGGAATAAAATAAATAGACAACGTCGCTTACAATAAACAAATAATATTACATAGATAAAATAATTTCTTTCCTGCATTTGGTAGACATCATTCCCTGTCATGAAATGGAACTAGGTTTCGGCAAGTTTGACTATTGTGCCCAGAACTTCCACAGAGCCCTCAAGTTTGAGACGAGCTAGACTCACTGACGGAAGGGATTCGATTCCTCTGAGGATGACCGACTAGTCTCCTCATGACTGGCGGTAGAACCACTCTGCTGCGAACCTCCTCAGGAACCATCCAATCCTCATTAACTCCATGAGGGACAACTGGTGGAGTATATGCATGTAGTAATGCTTAAGTCGTATACCAATGGGCATAATAATCATGGCACGTGAATAGATTCATGCATTTGTAAACAGCTAATACATGTGCACACGGAAGCTGGTCAAGATAAAACACCCGACATGTGCATTTACGAGCATGCATGTCAACGATGCTAACACGGTCGTTGCCTCTAACCTCATACATAGTAAGAGAGATACCACTAACCCTCATACGTTCTCCCTCCTTTAAATGCTCCTCTATCAACTTGTTAGCCCACGACAAGAGATGTAATTCTAAGTTAGCAAATAACTGTAGATGCTCATAGAACCATTACTGCAAGTTGGCCTAGTAATAATCTACTAACAATGTCACTGGGAGGAATCGATAGTGTTGCAAGCAGTTGTCCATCGACTCAGCTATATTTGTTGTCATGATGTTGTATCATCGACCATGAAACTACAAACGTGCCCATTTCTTGACTCCAATCTCTTGAAGATAAGTTACTGCTGCTGGCATATATGATTCAATTTGTCGCATATGATAGTTGAAATCAGCACAGTGATATGTCCTTGTAGCTTGGTAGTATATATCCAACAAAGTCTTGTCCATGAACGTTGCCTTCAAGTTACCCTCAGATGATGAGTGCACAATCTATGCAGTGCATGAGGAAAAACTGCTATAATAGCTTGTTCAATGCTACAATGACAGTTAGAAATGAAAACAAGATCTCAGACATTTTGTACAACATGATCATATAATTGTCTCATGAACGACCAATTCCACGAGTCATCATTTTCAGAATGCCCAACTCCAAACGCCAAGGGGCATATTTGTTTATTTTCATCCATACAAGAAGCAAAAAACATTCTATATTTCCTTTTCAAAAAGAACTGTCAATTGCGATAACTGGCTTAATTGATGATGCAAATCCAGCAATAGAGGTTCCCATACTCATGAAAAATATCTAAAATGGCTGTTGCCATCGATTTCTAAAGAAGTTTTGGACCCCGGGTTTGCTTTTTCAATCATGTACATGTACTGGGGGAGTAGTGTGAATGATTCCTCATGAGATCCAGAAGTTCTTGCAAAGCTACCTCCTTTGCCTTTCATGCTTTGTTGTATGTGATATTAACGCCTAATGAGTTCTGAACATCAGACATAATATCCTTTGGAAGATATATTCTCGATGCCTCAACGAATTCGCTCTTAATATGTTTGCCAATGACATGTGCGGTTGCCTGTTTGTGATTTGAGGAAAGTTCGGCTCTAGAGCATGTGTGATGGTTCTTATACTTTTTCACTTGGAAGAAATGTGAATCGGCTACCTTTGTGGCATGTAAACACCATTTACAAGATTCAGCATGGCAAACAACCTCAAATCTTGTTGCATTGGAGTTCCTTACCTTGAATTGAAAGTTTTGTCTTAATGCCAAATTCGATAACTTCTCACGAAGCTCTATTTTGCTGTTAAACATCTGCCCAACCCCATCTTAAATCCCGTCAACTACAAATGATGAAGCATCATCGCCATTTATGGATGATGAATGCACAATACGTGGCATCCACCTAAATGTGTTAGCTTGACGATTATTATTCTCAAAGCCCAAGTTACCTTCTTTATGTCTACGATTTGCATCCATTCTCGGCTTATTATTTGACATCAGATCTTGCTAATGTCCATATAGTGGAGGAGTAGGTGCGAAATGAATTAGAGAAGGAACGGTAAAGGGCACATCTTGGTTCACATCAATCAAGATCTCCCTCTATTCATCATTATCAAATTGTGAACCGTCTACATCTTTGCCATCAATAATAAAATCATCAAAACCCTCAACATCATTCTTAATACAAATAGTGCAATCATCATTGTCATTGTCAACATGCTTACTAACATTATCACTACCATCATCATTATCTTTGTAATCTTCATCACCACCATCGTCACTATTAACATCATCACTAGCATTATTAACATCAATGTTACCTAAACTCTCAAACTCTCTAATGCTATCAAGATGACGAACCAATCTCGATGGCATCGATGAGGGCAACCCTTCTTCATTTTCAACTAAAATCCAAACTGATTCATGCCCTGAATATTGCTCAAACTCAAGGCCAATGTCATCATTCAGTTGTGGTTGTGCACAAACAGGAATTGACTTACTTAATTGGTTGCTTCCACTTGCTGAGCGAAACAAAGAGGGATGAGAAAATCTTTGTCACCTACGTACTGCATCAGATCTTGACATCTGTCTTTGCTTCTCCTTATCTTCAACTTTAACAATTAATGGTGTATATGATTGTCGGTCCTCCAAACAATGTTGTATAAAGAAACAAACATCGTTGTCAGTCTCAATAGGAGTCGGTATTGGTGGAGCACCCTTAAAAGTAAATTGAACCTCTAAACTCATGTCATGCTTACAAAGATCCCAACCCATTTCAGTACTAATACAGTCAACCAACTCATTATAGGTAGCAGACCTACGAATTATCAATGGCTTCACCCTCCTACTGGTGTATAAATAACTACTAATCTCTTGCATAGTCCAAAAACCATTGTATAGAATAAATATGCGTAAATTTTTCATTTCTTGCATGATAGAGACATATCAAATAAGTCCGTAGACAATAAATCATTATGAAATTGCTTACAAAAGCCATAAAAATGACATTTTACCTAAACGCTCGACGCTAAATGCTCGACATGTGACACTCGATAACCAACTCGACATACGACGCACGAGGACCGACGCTCGACTAACGCGACACACGAATTCAACGAAATTTACATCCAACACTCGTCACGTTCGGCACTATACTCGATGCACTATCACGACACTTGATCCTAGACTCGACGTAACCCCTAGACAATTCACATGACCATCTGACATGTCGAGAATCGATATGACACAATCCCTCGACACTCGATGACGCTCGACAAATATCGTCTTCTTCCCTGTCGACTGCGATACCAGATTTTCTCGTAATGATTGCCAATTTCCAGCAAAATTTGACAAAAATCGCACTATCTCTAACCTTAGTTCATATACATATCCCTATTTTAAGCTACATAATGTGGTTGACAGTTACTGAAATAATAAATAATGAAAACATTACAACCTACTGAAATTTTCATGCCATTTAGAGAGAGATTAGGGAAAGTTTTTCTTACCTTGTTGCTCAGCTTCAGCTGTTGAAGATTGTTTTCGATAGTGATGTGTATGAAGGAGTGACTGGTTTCTTTGTTTCGTTTACTTCTTTTTTTTTTCTAAATTCAATTACATAAGGGTAAGGATATTTTGGTCTTTTTGTTAGGAAAGTGTCTATGGCATAAAAATTTTTCAGGATGTGTCCAAGTTTCACTAAGGTCCCCTAATTCTTTCCATTTTTTCAATTTTCCCTTAAATTTTTACAAAAAAGTGCAAAAGTATCCTTGCTTTTGAATTTTGAATCAATATCTTCAATGTCACATAGTCCCTAAGCCTCTTCCCTCCTTTCTCCTGCTCCAATCATTTTCCTTGGAAGATGTCAAGCATTTTCCCCTCTTTTTCAAAATAATAATAATTTAATAATAATTGTTTTAAATGAGACATTTCTACAAAGTTAAATGAGCATTTTATATTAGATTTTATCCATAATATTATTATCATATGCAAATCTATCTACATGCATATGTCACACAAATTAATAATATTGATTAATAGGCTAATATTGTACACTAATCCTAAGAGTTAACATAATATCATTTAGAAATATTTTTTTGTATTTGTATTGTTTCAGTCCTCAAAATTTGTGTATTTGTATCATCTAAGTTTCAATTGATGAATACCGTTTGCTATTTCACAAACTGATAAGGATATTTTTATCAATTGATTCTAGATATTCAATGAATATAGGATAACATCGATTTTATTTTCATCATAAATGATTATTTAATTATAATTTAGTTTGTGAAAAAGTAAAGAAAACTAGTCTACTGAACCTAGATGATACAAATACATAAACTTTGAGAACTTAAATGATACAAATACGATACTATGTTCTTAGATAATATTATACAAAATCTTAGGATAGTGTATGATATTACCACATTGATTAATGTTGTCAAAACTGTTTAGAGGTTGTTTATTTACATTCCAAATACATACGCAGGGTACGATTTTTAAAGCATCATCAAACTTTCACTTTCAAAATATTTACAAATACTTTTGAGCTCACGGAGAAAAAAAAGCAAGCAGGTCGAAAGTAGTTGAGGTGATAGCAAAGCCTTTGGTCTGCTACCCATTACAAATACTTCTCGCTCTGTGCTCTTGTGCAAAGCCTTTCCACCCATTTTTAATTATTATTCATTTCTATTTCTAACTGAGCAAGCAGGTCGAAAGTAGTTGAAGTGATAGCAATAGTAAGCAGGGAATCAGAAGCAAGAAGTCTTGAACTCTTGTGCAATAAAGCTTCTCGTCGCATTTCATTGGTCTCTAAGGCAAAGTCTTGCTTAATCGTACATTGGTATGCCTCATCAGACAGCTTCGTATCCAGGATTACCACATGATGAAGATCTATGCAGAGAAGGAATCTCTGAGCTTCTCAAAATAAATCTCATCAGACCTTCAAAATCTAAATGGGCAAGTTAAGCTTTAAAGAATCTACAACTCATGAATGACAACTAGATGAAGATACAATTCAAGAATATTTGCATGATTATCATAAATGGCTTTGAAGATAGGGAAGGGCTAATGAAATTTCTGCTCTTGCTGCTCAGCAATAGCTTCTAATACTTTGTGTTGTTCTAAAGCATTAATGTTTTGCTAGTTGACTGCCTTTTCAATAGGAACAAACTCTGTTGGATCTAGCTTCACACGACAAAAACAAACTAATTAACATTATATAGACCAATATATCTAAATTAATAAATTTGATTCAGACTCTTTAAATGACAAACTCAAAAGTGTTCTACAACTAAAAGATCTAGACTAATTAAACTACTCTAATGACAGCTTATTACATACATAATCAACAATATATCTAAATTTACATTGTCTTTAATTAATTAAAGTGGCATGCAGGTGCGTGTGGTTACTTTGTGTTTGCACACATTGATCTTACTCAATCATGCACCACTAAAATCGCAATATATATAATTTAGCTAAGGAATGATTGTTATGTGCACGTAATTCTATTGATGCAAGAAGATTCAGCAAAACTTCAACTAAGGAGAAATTAGTGGGGAAAATTGAAAAAATGGACACAATTAGGGGCTCTTAGTGAAATTTGGACACATCTTGAAAAATTTTAATGCTATAGACACTTTCTTGACAAAAAGACTAAAATACCCTTATGTATTCAATTTATTTCTGAAGCCTTATTTCCCTCTTCCTGAAACCCCTTGACTCTTCATTTTCGAAACTCCTAGAATGCACTCAAAACGTAAATTGAGATGAACATCCTCTGAGGATAGATGCAAGATGATGCAGAGTGATTTATTTGGTTGTTTTCTGTTTTCTGTTTCGTTAGATTTGGGTTAGTTTTTGCGGAATTTGAATTACGGATTTGAGTTTTCGTAGGATTTGTAAACTTATTCTGTGTTTTTAGGGATAAATCTAGTGTTATTAGGTGATTTTTGTGGTTTAATGTGTATAAAAACTATAAAAATCGATAGGCTTGGTCGTGAGGTAGACAATGGTCGAGTGTCTGATATCCGACACATCTCGACAACACGTCAAGATGTGTCGGATATCAGACACTCGACATGTCCGATGATAATGAAAACAATTTTGTCAAGTGTCGATTTTACACCCGACACTCGACAAAATTGTTTTCTCTTTCATCTGACATGTCGAGTGTCGACTATCCGACACATCTCGAGTGTCGAATGAAGAATCTGACATTGTAAACTCTTCGATGATATATCCGACACTCGATAAAATGTTTTCACTTTCATCCAACACTAGATGAAAGTGAAAACAATTTTGTCGAGTGTCAGATACATCATCTGAAGAGTTTACAGAATCTGACACTCGAATAATCCTCAAATTGTTAAGTTTGAGGAACATTCATTGCTTGATTAACTCAAACACATTTTGATTAAAGTCGATATTCACTAGTTGATTATGACTGATCTCTGCTCACCAACATTTTATAAAACTCTTCGACTGATGTATCTGACACTCGAATATGACACTTGACAAATTGTTTTCACTCTTATCTAGTGTCGGATGAAAGTGAAAAATAATTTGTCGAGTATCAGATTCGAGTGTCGGATACATCATCGAAGAGTTTACAGTGTCGGATTCTTCATATGACACTCGAGATGTGTCGGATAGTTGACACTCGACATGTCGGATGAAAGAGAAAATAATCTTGTCAAGTGTCAGATGCAAACTCCGACACTGTAAACTCTTCGGATGATGTATCCGACACTCAACAAAATTGTTTTAATTATAATCCGACATGTCAAGTGTTTGATATCTGACATATCTCGACAGCATGTTGAGATGTATCGAATATCAGACACTCGAGCATCGTCTACCTCGCGATCAAGCCCATAAGTTTTCACAATTTTCATACACATCAAACCATAAAAATCACCTAATAACAATAGATTTATCCCTAAAAGCACATAATAAGTTCACAAATCTGATAGAAACTCAAATCTCTAATTCAAATTTCCTAAAAACTAACCCAAATCTAACGAAATATAAAACAACCAAATAAATCACTCTACGTTGTCTTGCTTATATCCTCAAAGGATGCTCGTCTCGGCTTGCGTTTCGAGTATAGTCGAGGGGTTTCAGAAATGAAGAGTCGAGGGGTATCAGGAAAAGGGAAATAAGGCTTTAGGAATAAATTGAATACATAAGGGTATTTTAGTCTTTTTGTCAAGAAAATGTATATGGCCTAAAAATTTTTCAGTACATGTCCAAATTTCACTAACGACCCCTAATTGTGTCCATTTTTTCAATTTTCCCAAATTAGTGAGGCATATATTGATTTCTTGGCTATCGAAAATCCTATCTTTCAAAGACTAGGCAGTATAGATTCACTAAAACATGATATATATATATATATATATTATAAACCTTAATTCATATCGATAATATATTTGTATTCGATTAATTTGATCAATTCCTTTAATATTTTAGATTACATTCTATATATATTATTCATGATGTCTATTGTTTTATCCAGAGGTTCCTATTTAATATTAACATTACACATTAAAAATTTTAATGACATTGAACATTCATTCATATCAATCGATCTATGTATATATATGAAAAACCATTCTAACACTATTTACGTTTGGAATGATATCACTACTTACTCTTGAGAGTAAGCTCGATATAGACAGAGCAGGACTTTCGAATTTGTATCACCGCACTTCACATTTCACTAATCAAGGAGGGTAAAAGAGAAATTTTATGAAAAGCAATTACCAATCACAATTTTCAAACACTAAAATAACAAGTCAAATTTTTAATAATTATAAAAGTATAATATGTTGGGGGGACTACGGACCATACAAAACTCCACATTGGTTTGACATTGTCCACTCTAAGCCCAAGCCCTCATAGATTTGTTGTTGGGTTCTACCCAAAATACCTTGTACTAATGGAGTGCTTGTCTATACTTATATACCCATGATCTTCCCCATGTCTAGCCAATATGGGACTTTGGTTGCACACCCAACGTAATAAAGTAATTCAAGTCCTAACAAGCCCTTCCAAAAGCTTCAACTAAAAGCCATCAAATTTGTAAACAAAATGAAACGAGTGCACGACTGAGCTTTCTTCTGCTCCATCTTTGTACGGCCGCCTCCACCAAGTCGATTTTGTCATGGATATGTTCCAGCAATGTGTTGAGTGGTGATATCAGTCCTACAATTTCAGTCTTGGAACCCCATAGCCGCCAAAACATGAGCCACCTAGCACACCAGCCACAATAAATAGTCTTTTTAATAATTTGATGGTGCAAAAGTTGACCGAATATGTTATGCACCCTATAATACACCACCTTTTTATTAAAATTTTTATTGCAAGTTTATCACAGGGTAAAATTGTAATTGAATACATTTAAAGCTAGTTAACTAAAATATCTTTTACTCTTTAGATCCACTTCTAGATGCATCCTTGCACCCTTTTTTTTTTTAATCATTGGCTATCTAAATTTTCTAATCAATATCTAGCCTTTTTTTTGTTTTGAAAAAGAAAATTTCCGTTCAACCAAATTTTTCACAAAAATGAAGAATATTCAATAAATTGAAGTAATTAACTAAAGTTATGCAAAAAGAGCAAAACATGTTGTAATTTTTTTATGCATACGAAAAGTGTTTCCCCTCGTTGATTCTGCTCTCAAAATTAAAAATGAACTTTCACAAAATTTTACCATTTATTCATGACTGAACTAACTACTATAAAGTTCATGATCCGTGTATTGCATTATAAGAACTAATTTTACGTTGATAGAGTGATTTAGTTTAATAAGTCACATAATCTTCATCTTTAGATTCCTATTTCAAATAACCCCACCCAATACCAGGGATGGCAAAACTTGGGGTCGGGGCCGACAGTCCTAACCCCAGCCCCAGCCCTGGCCTTCAATTGCAAGCCCCGGTCCCAAGAAATTCCCTAGAATTTTTTTTTCCGGGGCAGGGGTCAGGGTCCCCCAAGCAGAGCTGGGTTTTCCAATAACCCGGGATTAAAACCCGGGTTGTATAATTTTTATTGAAATTTTGATTCTTTTTGGTTCTAGTTATACATGTGTTGCATGCATTTTTTGCTTTAAAGTGGGTTTCAGTCCAGCGGTCCACTATTTTATGGTTTATAATACGGACTGTGTTTGAATCCCTTGTAATGTAAATCTTTAGAACTCATTTAATTTATTTAAAAGAATAATAAAGATATATTGCTTCTTTAATTGCAAAGTCGGTTGTAGCCTAGCGGTTGCCTACCTTAATATTGTTTATTGAGGGAAAGGGTTCAAATCCCCTTTGTTGCATTTCCTTAAAACTTATTTAATTTTTATAAAAAAAGGTGGGCTGGGGCTAGCTTGGGCTGAAGTTGTTGGACTTTTTATGGGTTATTTTAGTAAAATGGCTTATGGACTTAGCGGGTTACATTTAAGAATTTAAAAGTAATGGATTAAATTGATATAGTTTTTAATTTTAATTGTATACCCCGAGTTTAATCATGAGTCTCCGGCCCTGGCACCTTCACCCCAATCGAGATCGGGTAGAAAAATCTTACACCGGCCCCGACAAATTAATCCATTTTTTTGGGTAATTCCCCGACCTAGGATGACCGGGTTTTCCAAGTCCCCGACCCCGACCTGGTTCTTTTGCCATCCCAACCTAATACATATATGTGAAGAGTGCAGGAGTACAAATATTAAATTCTTTGTTCACTTGATATTAATCCTAACTTCTTGGGTAGTTAGTAATATTATCCTATTTATATTTTTGGACAAAGTGAGTAGAAGCCTGTGTACCCACAATGGGTTGGTTCAAGTGATAAGGGCGACCCATGAGAGAGTTGGTAAGGCCAACGGTGAAACCCTGGGTTCGACTCTTCACAATTGCCTTTCCTAATGAGGTAAGCGGGAGATCGTGACAGTGGATTGTGGTCACGCTAGTCTCCTTTGAGGATTAGTTGTGGTGCGCGTAAGCTGACCCAGACACCTCGATTACCAAAAAAAAAAAGGAGCAGAAACATGTAAATCAAATGTTTTTTGATATTTTAACTATAAAGTATTTAATTACTGTTTCCATATTTTATTCTACAGCCATTGCCTAATTCACTTAACATAATAGGAAGAAGAAAGGGTAACTTACTAGTAAAAATGGGGAGAGACCACCAAAGGTTGCAGCACCAAAAAACTCACAAGAAAAACGGGGCAAGTCCAATCAAGAAGATCTTAGATTTTTCTTATCTTATTGACTCTACCTTGATCGAACCAGAAGGAATTAGCCTCTTTGGCGGCTTCTTCAACTTCCAATGTTTGAGAGTTTAGATCCTCTCCTTCCTCACTGGAGTTGTTATTACTTCCACTTTCACCAGAGCTGTCACCTTTTTCTGTACATCCCTCCTCCAAGTACAGTAAACAGACCCCAGACTTTTTCACCTTGCAATTTTGTAAGGGAAGCCTGTAATTATCTACAGCAGCGAATTGAAATGAAGCTCTGTGGCAGGACTGGTACAAACTGAACCGATGGTCATCATAATCTCCATAAACTATCATAGCGTACAACCGATAAGCGAAGAACAGAAACACGTGATCTGACTAAAGATATCTGGGTTTGATTGGGCCATCAAGCAACTGTGATAGCAGTTAATGTTATTGCAATTACCATAATTGGTTTCAAATTTGCATTGGCATTCAAAACCAACACCATTGCTATCACTATAGTTGTCAAATGCTACTATAACATAAAGTGCAAAATTGAAGAACTAACTACTACACCAATGTTGAGGCAGCTCGATAGTTATTGAAGCTCTCATATTTTGATGTCTGAACCACCCTGGAATTTCACTTTTCGGGAAACAAATACAAGCTATGGCTCCCAGCAAATCAAACTATACCCTAAAAATTATTCTTCTTGACATTAAAAGCAGGAAAAAAAACAACTACCATTCCTGAGAACAAAGGGAGAAAAAAGGTATCTCATCATAATCATCTATTGATGCAGTCACTCGTGCATTAGTTGCCAAAGCCTGAATTCTTAGTTGAGCATTTACAAGAATATATCTTTGAACATCCTTATCCAGTTTGAAGCAATTGGAAAATGCTAAGCTGTGGTCGGAAGCACTCTCCTCCATAAACTCTAGAGTTGTTAAAACTGGTAATGTTTCCAGTGATTCCCACCCATGATCGTTTAAATCTGTGAGATGCAATGGAGACAGAAATTCCTGCATAGATTGAAGTCTCTTACAATACGTAATGTCAAGTCTTTTAAGATAAGAAAATGGTTTGAGGCTTAGGCTTTCGAAATTGTTTCCATCTAGATATGAATTCTCTAAAGAGGATAAGCAGCTGCGAGAACTTGGTAACTCCGCTAGGTTGCAGTCACTTACATGCAACCATTTTAAAGAACACAAGCCAGATAATAGAGATAACGGCAGGTTCTCTAACAATTTGTCAACTCCAGACAAACAAGAAAGAACAGAAGTACTAAGAGATCTCAAATTAAATAAGCTATTTGGAAGACTCGCTATATTTTTGCAATTGGCCAAATGCAACATAGAAATCTGACTGAGCCTTTCGATTGAGGGAGGCACCACTTTTATGCCTAATCCTTGCAAGAAAAGTGACTTCAAGTTTTTTGTAGCGTCAGAAATTTCTAGTAAAGCCTACAATTTTGAGCAACCTAAAAGATAAATACTTCTAAGAGATTTCAACTTAAAAATGCTACTTGAAACATTTTTAAGCCTTGTGCAATTTTCTAACTCAATGTACTATGTTTAGTGGGACACTCAACTGAAGATGGTATTTCTTCTATAGTAGTCTCATCTAAATTTAAAATTTTTAAAAATCCTGAAACCTCTGAAAACTCAGTAATATTTGAACAGCCATGGAGAAAAAGTCCTAGTAGAGATGTCAAATTATGAATGCCGCTCCGAAGATTCTTCAGTCTTGTGCAGTCGCTCAGTTTCAATGTGTCAAGTTTAGAAAGGCACTCAATTGCTGAGGCAACTTCTTCAATTACAGTCTGGCCTAAATTTAACTATTTTATATTCCACGAATTTTTTTTAGGTATCTTGGTGAGAAAGGAGCAGCCGTCAAGTGCCAAAATCTGAAGATTTGGGGCCAATGTAACATCTGGTGGTTCGATCTGTCTTAGGTTCCCAAGATTATGTAAAATAATAGAAACAAGCAGAAAAAATTAAGCATATGTGAACTTTCAGATATATTCTAAAAAAGAAATAAAATAAATGTTCAATTTGCCTGGGTTTCCTTCCATTGGTATTCAACTTTGCTATGATGTATAACAATTTCAACAAGGTTCTTTGGGTTAAATTTTGATGGCAAAGATTTCAGTGGGTATATATGCCAATGGAGAAATCTCAACTCATCATAAAGAAATTCAAGGCCTTGATTTAGATGCGCGCACCTTATCATCCTCGATCTGCCTCCACAGGAGTGAGAACTATAAAATTTCAGAAGTCTAAGTTTATCCATTCTCACAAAGGCGTCAGAGTGTAAATGCAGCTCACTTACGTTGGACTGGTCTAGGGATATGCTTTCAACCGATTGAGTGCCCTGATGACAAAAAAGCGAATATTTAGAATATACAAATAGCACACTTAGAAAGATTATTTTAATGATAGTCTAAGTAGATATTTAGCAATTAAACACTTTCTAAAGTCAAAATCTTTAATATGTGATATTTACCGTATTTTTCTTGAATAAGTGACAAATATCTTGAGGCTCCCACAAGCTGCTTCGTTTGCCCGGCTCTCTAATGGATTCTCGACGGACAATACCCTTACCCATTTCTTGTATTAGATTATGCATTAAGAATTTATTTTTTATAACAGATATGAGACACTTGCCAGTGAGAACACGTATTCCAATTTTAGTTGAAAAACCACAAACTATCTAAGATAGCTACTACATGATCTTTATCTTCCTATTTAAAGACCTCTTTAAAGAAACATACAATATCAAGAATTTTTTTTTTTTTTCTCTCCATCATCTAGTCCATCAAAACTTATTTTCAGTACATGTTGAATGTCCATGTTTGGAATCTTTTCAAGTTTCTTCAATGCACTTTCCTAATCTTACTTACTCCTTCCAAATAGAAAGCAACCCAAAACTTTAAGAGTTAATAAATTGCCTTGAGCAAAATATATTATTTTACTTGACAGTTCCATGAAATTTTCTGTAGGAAGGTTTTGCTGAAAGGCATTTAAACTAAACAGTTGAAGAGATTCATGGTAACTTAACTTCTCAAGCTCCTACAACTCATCAACACTTTTCATAAGAACTTGTTTATCTCTAGATGTTACAGTAATTCTACTTCCAAGACCAAACCAATCACGACCTCTAACTAAAAGTTTTAATTGTTAGTGGATTATCTACATCGTCTAGAACGATAAGGACCTTTCTACAGCGAAGTCTCTTCTTTGCAAAAATGAGTCCTAAACTAGAAATACTTCTAGTGGTACTTTGAAAAGAAGTTCTTCTCGTAAATGATTCTGTCCACATTTAGCTGACTCTTCCCTTACATTTGCAAGAAAGAAACACCCTTCAAATTGACTCATGATTTGATCAAATATTGCTCTTACTCGGGTTGTTTTATGCAAACATCAATTTTTCCTATGTGTAATAGCGATTCAACTTGTTTTATGAGTGATTTTATTCCAATCAAGCCATTCAAATCACTTGAGGATGCATGATTCAGTTTGTTCAGGACATCATTGACAATTTCCTCCACTATTTTTGATTCAGGTCTATGAACAATTTGGGATGAATGCTTAAGAGTACAAGAAAAAACCTTAGGTTGCTTATAGAGTAAAAACCTAACAGGAGATTATAATAAGATCATTCAAAGTATGCAATGCCTAGAAATATCGTTTTTCCTTCCCCTCTAAATCTGAGATACATCACATCAATCACAAAATAACAAAAAAAGACAAAAAGACAAAAAAAATAAAGGTTTCAGTCCGTTTTTTGAAAGAAAATGAAAGCCATCAGGCTTGATGTCTTGCTAACATATAGAGAATGTAGCAAAGAACAGAGAAAACAATTAGAATAACGAGTTGATTTACAATAAAATAAAAAATAAAAAAAGAAGGGAAAAAGATAATTAAGTTGTAATTATCCATCATGCGGCTGTAAATCCCATCCAGATAGGCCAAATCTTCAACATGAATTATAGCTTTTTCTTTTCTCTCTACTTGCGTCCAGCCTATTAGAGCTCAATATCTTAGCATTTTCAACAAAAGATAAGAATGTTATACTTTTCATATAGACCCACTCGTACCCTGAAAACGAAACACATAATCGGTCATTTACTGAAAAATTAGGAAGGAATCAAATTCAATGTCTTGTGAATGTAGTCCTTAGGTGGATGAAAATGGTTTCATTTGATATTTCATTAGTGTAGACATTGATACCATTTTAAGCGTACATTATGGACTTTTGTTTGGTTTGGTGATGGACTTGTAATTATATTGTCATATAAAACAATTTGCTAGGCCGAGTCTCTTAAACATTACTTAAAATGATTTTCTTGTTTACACGTTTTTCAATATATTTTAAACTCAATATTATTTCCAACACTTAATGTCAACAACAAATCCTTTAAATAAATTACAGTATTATTTTCAAAATTCAATAAGAACCACACTTATCCTCTAAAAGAAATTAATATATCAATTTTTCAAATTCAATATAACCATATAATCTTTAAATAAATATCTTCATATTTACTTGAACATCAAATTCTTAAAAAACAAAATGAAAGAAAGACTAAAAACACATAATTCATAAAAAATATAACAATAAAACTAATAATAATAATTCAAATAAAGGAGTCGATTATATTAATTGCTTAAAACAAGACGCTAAACAATTAAAAAAACTCTAAATTTTAGAATCCTGATTCCCTTCATTTATAAACCCTAAAATTCAATCAGTTTCAACCCTAATCCCTAATTCATAACAAATCAGTTTGGACGGAGTAGTGATTGGTGTTTCGGTGGTTGAAGGCTATTGCAATCGGTTAGGTTGGGGTTAGCTGATGGAGGTGTTGTAATGGGTTGTCGATGGTCAAGGGTTGCTGTTGCAATGGGTGTAGTTGATTTAGTCATTTCTCTCAAATGAAAATTTCAACTAATAATTAAGCCACAATTAAAATAACAATAAGAAAAACAAAGTACCTGGTTTAGGTTGGAGTGAGTTGACGAGACTCAACCAATCAGCCAAAAACAATGAAAAAAATACACAAAAGAAGAAACTTGGCTACTCTTGCATCTTGTAAATAGCTTTCCCTAATTTCCCATCTCAGAGTCACAAAAAGCTTTGTAGAAAAACCCAGAAGAGAAGAGGAAAGTAGTTTACAATGAAAAAGTGGTCATTGTAATCCTTGAATTGCGTATAAGAATATAAAATAAAAGGATTAATATTACAAACCACCCCTGCATTGTGGGAAAACTTCACTTAAATGTGACTTCTGGATTTATTCCCTTGGTGTTGCATCGCCCACGAAGTTTATAGGGAAAATTGAAAAAATAGACATTTTTAGGAGACTTAAATGAAATATAGATACAACATAAAAAATTTTTATGTCATAGTCACTTTCTTCACAAAATAACTAAAATACCCTAAAAAATTCAATTTATTCCTAAAGTGTTGATTTCCTTCTTCCTCGACTGGGAGTCATCTATTTCCATAACCCCTCGACACCATTCAAAACGCAATCCGACACGACCATCCTTGAGGATAGAAGCAAGATGACGTAGAGAGAAGCAAGAACCGACACTTGGGTAAGTATTTTCGACGGTTTTTTCGTAGTTTTAGTAATCTTTTTTTGTTGTTTTTCTGAATCATTTGATTTGGGCTAGATTTTATGGATTTTGAATTAGGGATTTGAGTTTCTGATCGATTTTTGAACTTATTCTGTTTTTGTGGGACTAAATGAAGTGTTATTAGTTGATTTTGTGGTTTGATGTATATGAAAACGATGAAAACCAACAGTTTTTGTCTCAACAAAGACGATGGCAAGTGTCGGTTTTGGCTCGACACTGCTCGGCACATGACACTTGCATGTCAAGTCATGTCGATGCACGAATCGACACTCGATATCAGTGAATTTTTGTAGACATCGAGTATCCGTTTCGTGGAAACCGATATATGGATGTCTCAAACCATGTATCTGACACTCGACATCTCTCTAGAGAATGTTGAGTGTCGACTTTATGTAAGATGACCTGATGTCGAGTGTCGGATGAAAGTGAAAACAATTGTGTTGAGTGTCGGATACATCACCTGAAGGGTTTACAATGTCAGATTCTGAATCCGACACTCGACTAGTTCGACATCCGACACAGTCGTATTGTCGGATGTCAAGCCAACCATATGTTGGTTGGAGGTATTCCATAAAAGTTTTGTCAGTTTCTGTTGTTGAGCTCTATCGAGCGCGTTGAGGTTTGTCGAGTTATGTCGAGTGTGTCGAGCGTTTTGACAGGTTGCCTGTTTTAGCCTTGTTTTGTTACCTTTTTGCATTATATTTAATTATAACGGACTTTGTTTTTGCAAATGGCAAATGAATTTGGACTGTCTTTCACCCTGAAGACACGGTATGGTGAGCACTACAATGCAGTGATCACAAACTTGACAGGTTTAGACTGTATAGGATGGATTCGTGCGAAATTCATTGGGAGGCAAAAAAACATGTTTCATAATACATGTTTTGGGTTTCTCCTACACATTCGAGAGCTGTCCTTTCCATCACAGTTGGTGCACAATGTGTTTCTGTGGGAGGTTAACACAGTGGGGTACGATGAAGAGATATGGTTCCTTATTGAAGGTAAAAATACGGTTTTGAATTATAATGTAGTTAAATAATTTTATTTTTGAGCATCTGGTATTTGTAGTTATGTTTTTGGTTAAAATTATTGGCATCTTATGATTTTTTTCCCTTCTTTCCAAGAAGACTGATTCATTTTTCCACCCACAAGTTTGGTTTGGTTATCGTATTGAGATTTGCTTCCACCGTGCCACCAATACTGATTGTCTTGAATTCGTTCCCTTTGTTGGATGCGTATTTTGAGGGCGAGGACATGGAGCTCATGGATTTCTATTTGACACTTCGTGCATTAGATGTGTCAGCTATGCTAGATGAGGCTGTTATAAAGCTGGCATTGTATTATGTGGTCGAGTGTTTTTTCATGGCACGAGATCGACGCTGATATGTCTCCCGTGTGTTGTTGAATTTTGTCAACATATTGGATGCTTTTAACAATTATCCATGGGGTTTGGTGTCTTACCAGAAGATACTTAAAGGAATGAAAAACTTTTTGGATGAGAGTTTAGGAAGGTATAAGAAGTGAGCCGAAGCAAAGAACAAGGAGACAAAGGGGAAAGGAAAGCAGTGCGACAGGTATGACTTAGAAGGGTGCCCCTGTCAGCCTTAAGACTACATGATAATTTTGATGATAACAATACATATTGATTCATGAGGTATTACTAATATATTTATTTATATGCAAAAATAAGATTCAATCAAGAGGAGGCTTATTAAAATGAAGTGTTAAAGCTAAGGAAAAGACTACATATTAAAGGCACCAAAGTTTAAGAACAAGGTTTGACTCAAGGAATGTGACACATGAGCAATGTTCAATCAATTAGTCATATATTTCTCTATAAATGTTCAAATGATGTGATTCTTGAGTTTTTGGCAAGCTTATTCAATTTAAAACATTTTATATGTTTTAAAGAAATTCAAATTTCAATTGTAAGGTTGTCCAAATCATCATGCAAATTAAAAGATAATTAGAAGCAGCTGACATGAGCACTGAATACTTTTTTGGATATATCTTGGGCTAGAGATATCCAAATGGCTTAATTGTTATGGCATTAGAAAGATGATTTAATGAATCACATTTCATTTATTTTGAAAAAAATTCAAATTTCAAATGAAAGGCCGACATAATTGACATGCAATTCGATGAACTGACACAAGGAAGAAAATTCAACTAACATGAGCACTGAATAGTCTTTTGTCTATATCTTGAGCTAGAGATATCCAAATGACTTGATTATTACGGAATTGTAAATATGATTTAATGAATCACATTTCATATTTTTTGAAGAAATTCAAATTTCAAATGGAAGGCCGACATAATTGACATGCAAATCGGTCGATTGGCACAAGGAAGAAAAATTAACTCACATGAGAACTGAATGGTCTTTTGTCCATATATTAAGCTAGAGATATCCAAATGACTTGATTCTTGATGCGTTCGAAAGCTCGTTCAATTATGAAGATCTTTTATGTTTTACATATTTTTAAATGTTAAACGAAACATTGAAAAAAAATGGTAGACAAGATTACGGTTTTTATGGTGGGCAGAAAATTTGGAGTTGGTGTCTTCACTTGATTAAGTTCGTCTCATTTGCCTATAAAAGGAGCTCTTCTCCCATGCATTCAGCAAGCATCCATCAAGCAACAAATAAGAGAAATATCAAGTTTAGAGTGCTTTTATATTCTTTATCTACTCTTTGAAGAGAGTTGTACTTTTGTTGTAAAAATATTTCTTTGTTCTTGTATTATGGTGATTACTCTTATTGGAAAACTAGAATGGGTATTTTTTTAGATATGACAACTTTTAATCCAACTTCATATGTACAGGGGCTTTCTATCTCTAGACCTCCATTTTTTAATGGAAGTGATTACTCTTATTGGAAAATTAGAATGAGTATTTTCTTGAAATCTTTTGATTATGATTTATGATCTATTATTTTGGAAGGACTTGTTGTTCCTACCAAAATTGAAAATGGAGAAAACATGCTTAAAGAACTTAAAGAGTTTAGTGAAGATAATTAAAAGAAATTGAGTTTTAATGCTAAAGCTATGAATGTGTTATATTGTGCTCTAGATAGAAATGAGTTTAATAGAATATCTACTTGTTCTATGGCACAAGAAATATGGCACACACTTGAAGTAACTCATGAAAGAACTAGTCAGGTTAAAGAATCCAAAATTAGTATGCTAATTCATAGTTATGAGCCTTTTAAGATGAAACCAGATGAATCAAT
Organism: Boswellia sacra; assembly: GCA_013180625.2. NCBI lineage: Eukaryota > Viridiplantae > Streptophyta > Magnoliopsida > Sapindales > Burseraceae > Boswellia > Boswellia sacra. The sequence goes on from SNVD02000284.1 coordinate 58,157, forward strand.
TTCTAAAATTTCTACTAAATTTATGGATATTGTCAATGCTTTGAAATCTCTTGGTAAATCTTATTCTAATGTTGAAATGGTAAGAAAGATTCTTAGGTGTCTACCAAAATCTTGGGAGCCAAAGGTGACGGCAATTCAAAAAGCAAAGGACCTCACCAAACTATCATTAGAAGAACTTATGGGTTCTCTCATGACTCATGAAATCATCTTGGAAGAGAATGAAGAAGAAGATTGCAAAGTGGCAAACATGTGGTTCATGGCTTTAAGAGAAGATGAGCTAAGTATTCTAAAGTATGATCCTAAGCTTTCATATGATGAATTGCTTGAAGCATTCCAAAATTTATATGTACAAGTTGATAAACAAAATTCAAAAATCAATGCTTTCAAAAAGAAGTCAAAAATCATGTTATCTCAATTAGAAGAGTTGGTGGAAACAAATGAATCTTTAGAAAATGAAAATGAAATTTTAAAACAAAAAGATATTGAAAGTTTGGAAAATCAAATACATTTATTAAAAACTGAAAATGAGATTTTAAAACAAAAGGATTTTGATAAATTGGAGAAAAAAATGCTATTTTGAAAAACAAAATAATGACTTCAGAAATATTATTGATAGTTTTACAAAAAACACAAAAAATTTGAACTCTATGTTACAAAGCCAAAGGTGTGTTTTTTATAAAAGAGGCTTAGGATATAAAACTCATAAAAATCAAAAATATTTTAAAAACTATTTTGCTCATACTTCTTCTAGGAATAATCCTAATCATTCATATACTTATTATGGAAGAAAATGACACAAAGTGCATTCTTGCTATATTAAGATAAATCCTAATTTGAAACAAATATGGGTTCCAAAAAGTACTATTACTAACCCCCAAGGACCCAAGAAAATTTGGGTATCAAAAAGTCTCTCTTTAAATGCTGATTGTGGAAACAAAGAGTGGCAAACACAAGTGGTACTTAGATAGTGTATGCTCAAGGCATATGACCGGAGATGCCTCCAAGTTCTCAAGATTAATCATAAAAAAAGGAGGATATGTGACCTTCAATGATAATGTCGAAGGAAAGGTAATTGGACATGGTGATATTGGTAACCCTTTTTCACCTATTATTGAAAATGTTTTGCTTGTTAATAGTTTGAAACATGATTTGATGAGCATTAGTCAATGTGTGATAAGGGATTTTTTGTTGCTTTCGAGCCTAATAGATGTGTGGTTAAGGATGTTAGTAACAATAAGACATTATTTATTGGTAATAGATGTGGTAACATTTATACAATTGATATTGATGTTAATGATCATGTAGAAAAGTATTTCATTGTTAATCATGATGCTTGGTTATGGCATAGAAGATTAGGTGATGCTAGCATGGATACAATTTTAAAAATTTCTAAAAATGATTTAGTGATGGTCTTCCAAGAAAACTTTGAAAAGGATAAGATTTGTGATGCTTGTCAATTTGGAAAACAAGTGAGAACTTCTTTTAAACAAAAGAAATTTATTTTAACAAATAAACCTCTACAATTACTTTATTTGGATTTATTTGGACCATCAAGAACTCAAAGCCTTGGTGGAAAGTATTATGTTTTTGTTATTGTAGATGATTATTCAAGATTCACTTGAGTATTATTCTTAAAAACTAAAAGTGAGGCTGCACAAACTTTTTCAAAATTTACAAAAAGAGTCCAAAATCAAAAAGGGTATTTTATTGTGTCCATTAGGAGTGATTATGGTGGTGAAGTAGACAATGTTGCATTTGAAAATCTTTGTGATGAAAGTGGATTTGAACATAATTTTTTCGCACCTAGAACTCCACAATAAAATGGTGTTTTTGAGAGAAAAAATAGGACTATCCAAGAAATGGCTAGGACCATGTTACTTGAAAATAATTTGCCAAAATATTTTTGGGTCGAAGCCGTTAATTCCGCATGCTTTATAATCAATAGAGTCCATATTAGAGCTTTAATAAATAAAACTCCTTATGAACTTTGGAAAGGAAGAAAACCCAACATTGGATTTTTTAAAGTTTTTGGACGTAAATGTTTTATTTTAAACACCAAGGATAACCTTGAAAAATTTGATGCAAAAGCCGATGTTAATTAGAATTTTTGTTGCCTACTCCAACCATAGTAAAGCATATAGAGTTTTTAACAAAATGACTCTTGCTATTGAAGAATCTATGCATGTTGAATTTGATGAAACTAATGTGATTTCTTCAAAGAATTTAGATGACGATATTGCTGAGGTAGAAAGGCAAATCAAGGAATCAAGGCTTGATGAAAAGAGCCAAGATGAATTACGACTTCAACAAGAAAAGGTTGAGGAAGTAAATGATTCTTCTCAAGAATTAACAAAGGAATGGAAGTACGCAAAAGCTCACTTTAATGATCTCATTATTGGCGAACCATCACAAAGTATGAAAACTAGATCTTCTTTAGGAACTTTTGTGATCATTTTGCTTTTGTCTCTCAATTTGAACCAAAATCTTTTAAAGAAGCCAAAAATGATGAAAGTTGGATTTTGGCTATGCAAGAATAATTGAATCAATTTGAGAGAAATCAAGTTTGGGAAATAGTTCCTAGACCCAATATTGAATACTTAAATATGCATGCTTAATAAGAGCTTAATTCATCATATTGTATTAATAGTGTCATTAAATTCTTCAACTTAAGCATATTTGTAGTCTTTGCATCTTTTGAATTAACTTTCTCTTAATTTTGGTTTTGTTATAGGTTTGGTAAAATGGGCATAACTTTCTACTTATAGATGAGAATGGTGAAAGGCTTATTGTTTTTGAAAGCTGATTAAATTATCTACAAGATTATGTTTCACAAGTATCATCAAATTCGGGCTCTTAATGGATCAAAAATGGGCTTGAAGTGAACCCATCTAAGTTTCAGTCTAGCCTCACTATGCCTCAATATTTTGACCATATCTTTTGATATACGTATCTAAATTATATGGATCAAGATGTTCTAGAAATCTGAGAGAAATATCTACAACGTTTATGGACATGTGATCAAAATTATCAATAATTCGATGCCAAAATTGGTGGTCAAAGTCGGTGCACCTAATGATCCCTATTATCAAAGTTGGTTCACCTAATATTTAACAATTGTTCATTTGTAATTTAACAAGTTTGCCCCTGAATATATCTATAAATAGAGGAGCCTTGTGACCCTAGGCATCTTGGCCTTGGCTGGATCACTTGTTATTGTGTTTTTTCCTCTTGTGTTTTTATGTTATTAATAAATTTTCTTTTTCTTGCAATTTGTTTTCTTTCTTTTATAATGTCTTTCTAATTTCTCTCTTGCTAAGGTAAAAGGGTGAAACCATTGATATGAGAATAATGATTTTCTAACCATTGATATGTGCTTAATAATCATAATCTTTTATTGTTTATTTAATGTGATTTATATTTATTTCTCTAATCAATCTCGACACCACACGTAAAGTGAAGGTCTTGATCCATTGTAGACAATCCTTGGCACATCAAATTCTTGGATCTTTTCTAGATGTCGTATGGTTTTTCCTTACTGACACAAGTCTAGTTAGGAACCTTGATTAGTTATAGACATATGGTGATTGGCATATTGGATGTTTGAATCCATTTACAAGAAGTGGCGTAAATATTGGTAATGAAACAAATATAATTCATATAACAAAAATTGGGCTTCAATGACATATCTTTCAATTGGAACCTCCTTGATGTGTGGATTCCAATCGAGTTATAATTGGGTTGTTTATCCTTATTTGATTTATCAAGGGCCGATCCCCCGACCTTAGCATTCATTATTATTGTATTAATTCTTATTACTTATGTATTTTAATTATTCTTATCTATTGCTTATGAACTCTTTCTTTCATTTACTATGGTAGGTTCTACCACCTTTTATTTGTGTTTTACATTTGAATGGTCGGTAGTACCGTCTACCATCTTTACTTTTATTTGTTAATATTATCTTATTATTCATTTCATACTTACTCCTTCTATTATTTTGTACCGCTAAATCCCCTTCCTCGTGGATCGACCCCGGTCTCATTTGGTTTATTACTTCGATACTCCTATGTTTGGGAGATAATCCTTTTTCGGATGTGTCAAGTTTTTGGCGCTGTTGCCGGGGAAGATAAAATTTGGCGTACAAAATTATAAGTATTTTCTTGTGTCATTTCTATTTTTGTTATTATTATTATTTTTTGCATGTGTTCATCTTTTCTTTCACTTTGCATTAGTTAGTAGAATTGTTAGGAGCCACTCATATTCTTTGGAAAACATGCTCATATCCAACCAAGAACATTAATGGACTACATAAATCTTGTAAGAACTTATGCACAATCATGCACAGCCTTTCCTCATGATGCAATAGATTTCGACCATGAATCAGATTTCATTCAATTCTTACCTTACTTTCATGGCCTAGATGTTGAAAATCCATTTTTGCACTTGGGAGAATTTAAAAAGTTTTGCAATACCTATAGTGACCTAAATTGTAGCATAAACAATTTAATGCTAGTGATCATCTTCAGATTAAAGCTTTTTCCTTTTTTCTTAAAAGATAAAGCTAAAACATGGCTACAAAATCTTAGGTTAGAATCCATTTGCTCATAGGATGAAATGCAACAACAATTTCTTAAAAAATTCTTTCCTCCCTATAGAACAAATTCTCTCAAAAGGCAAATCATCAATTTCACTCAAAAACAAGGAAAGACCTTTTACCAATGTTCGGATAGGTATAAAGCATTACTTAATACTTGTCCTCACCATGGTTTGAAAACCTGAAGTCGAGTTTTAATTTTCTATGAAGGTCTTACATATCAAGATAGGCAAATGGTAGAATTAATGTGGAATGGACAATTTGAAAATAAAGATCCTAATGAAGCTATGGATTACCTAGACTTACTGGCAAAAAAATCCAAAAGTGGAACAATATTGGCACCTATGAGGTACCAAGAACATCTAATAGAGGCATTTACAATTTTAGGGAGAATCATGATCTTCATGCTAAATTTACATCCCTAGCTTGGAAAAGTCGAGGACTTAGAAATGTGGTCTATGCAAAAAATTGTCTGTCACACGTGTAATGCTAGTGATCATCCTACGGATGATTGCCTAATTGTGCCTACCTTTAGGAAAAGTCTCTATAAACAAATCAATGTTCTAGACACTTTCCAAAGGTTGAATCCTAATCTTCACTCAAAAAAATTTGGATGGAAAAATCACTTGAATTTTGATTGGAGGAATGATAATCATACACAATCTTACTAACCTCCCTTTCAATCATATCAAAATTTTCAAAAATCTCATGATCATGCACCTTATGAGGATTTTGAAGAAACATTAAATTCATTCATTGCAAGGCAAGAGGTTTTTAATAGTCAAGTTGCTCAAACTATGGCAAACTTGAATGATGCTCCTGAAAAAAACGCATTTGCACTTAGTACTCATGAGAAAGGTGAGCTTCCATCTCAACTAGAGCCAAACTTCATCAGTCCACATGTGAGTAATCCAAATGGCCAACATCTAAACGAAGATTTGGTCAATACTCTTCACGATGGTAAGGCTGATAAAGAACATATTCTTAACCCTTATGAGAAAGATGATGAATCAATCTCAGAGGGTAAGGAAGAGGTTAATAAACCTATACCTAATAAGGAAAAGATCAAATCCTCACCTATGCCCTCATGTCATCATGCAAAGGAACTCAACCAAAATTTTGACAATAATGAATTTTTCATGCATGATGAATGTGAGGAAGCTAATAAGATTAAAACTGATGTGGAAGACTGTATCAAAAATGAGAATTTTTCAAGTTCTTCAGAAATCGAGTTAACCAGCTATTTGAACCAAGTGTACAACTAGAGCCTATTGCTTCTAAAGAATTTTCATTACTTGATTTTGTACAGGTGAAGAAGATTAAGAGTTGGGAGCCATGTTTTGAAAAAAGGCAGTAAGAAACATCCATACTCAAGAATGCATGTCTCAAGGACAAACAAACTCAACCAGTGGTAATCTCATTCATTCTCACAAATAAAGGAAAAAGAGAGGTACCACCTCAATGGCATATTTTTTATCGTGGTAAATTACTTTCAAAGAGATTCCTCATTTGGCCTTTTTTTATTACGATTGATCAATTTTTATCCGTCCATGCCATATTTTCTTTTTTATTCTTATTCTTGATTTTTTCTATCATTTCTAGTTTGTTTTTATTTTGTTTTATATGCATTTATTTTAGTTGTGTATTTGTATTTTATTTCTCGGTCAAGTGGCGGATACGGTACTCCATGACTTTTAAAGTCATTTTTTCAGTTTCTTAAAAACTGTTGCTCACCTTGCATTCATTTTCTTTTCCTCTCTCGTTTTCTTCACATGGATACCATTCTCTTGAATCTGCACACACGTTTTCCCTCTCTTCCTCAAAATGATTTGCTCAAAATTTACAAAGCTCGTATAGAAAGACTGAGGATGTTGATTTACAAGGGTATTCTTACTGATTTAAGATGGTTAATTGAAGCCAAGGTTTGATTTTCTTGTGAGTTTTCAGATAATCTTATTTCCTACATGCTAGATTTAGGAAAAAGCTCTTACACCAAAAAGCGAAGAGCGAAAAGGTTACGAGTTTGTCACAAATGTGCAAGATGGACTTGTAGGCAACGTTGTCGCTCTTTGGGATATTTGTCTAACAATCGAGAGGATAAACTACAATTCATCAAGAATGGACTAAGTAGGGAGTCTTTGGATGATATCCGATTGACTCTTGAGATGCATTCTTATAGACATGTGCAGCGTGAAATTTTTAAATTGTGGACACAATTTGGAGATTAGCAGGAACATTATAGTCTTAAGAATCTGACTCAAAATGACCTTGTTTGCCAGTTTATAAGAAAACTGGATGGGAAGCATATCCCCAACTCTTAGAAGGTGTTTACGCCGTTTCTAGATGTAAAACTATAGGAAGATGTGAGCCATAGTCACAACTACCTGTACATATGCATGCGTGCCATCATTTTTGAATTTTAATGCCTTACAACTGTTATTTTTTAATTTATATCTTTGGTTTGACTCATGCATTTATGGCATCTTATTTTTGTTAATTTTTTGGAATTTTGATACTTTATTGTCAAACTTTTTCAACAAACAGATAAGCTACCTATATAGATATCATCATTAGAATACCTTTTTGCACTCCATAAATATGACATCTCTTGTTCTCCTCTTCACACATAGTTAGAGAGTTGCATAGACATGGAGGAAACTTCAAAACATCGAATCCAAAGGGTATATGTATTCTATGAATCTCGATCGGGTAAAAGTGAAGAGTTTGTAGAAGTAGCAAATTATCTTAGTAGGCTATTAGCTGAAAGAAAGATTCATGTGGTTTATGGGGGAGGTAGCCTCGGGTTAATAGGTTGTGTGACAACAACTACACAGTAGGAGGTACTCAAGTTTTAGGAGTTATTCTTAAAGCTTTGCCTATAGAAAGCATCGTTAGAAAAATGGTAGGGAAAGAGTTACAGGTCTCCTCTATGCATGAACGCATAGCACATATACTTATCAATTTAGATGTCTTTATTGCTTTACCAGGTGGCTTTGGTACTCTTGAAGAAATTTTTCAAATTGCTTCTTGGGCCCAACTGAATCTATATCAAAAACCCATAGGTTTGTTGAATGTTAAAAATTTCTTTAATCCCTTGATAAGTTTTATTGATGCAGCTATGGAATAAAATTTTATCTCTCATTCGGCGAGATAGATCGTTGTTTCTGCCACTACTGCTAGTGAGTTACTTGATAAATTACAAGCAGTCGAGTATGAACCTGACCCAGATATTACTCAAATTAATTGATTAGGGGGACAAAACAAAAAATGCAAATTGGATATGAATTTTCGTTTGTAATTTTTCTTATCTTTATTTTATTTGTAGCATTTTATTTTACGTGTCTTTCAGGTCATCTCTTTTGAATAACAGAAGCTTCAGGTAATTTCTCCTATACTTTATCAGCCTGAAAAGGATAAAATACCATGATGTTGTAGTCGATCTATAGTGCGAAGCTGTCCCAAATAGGCAAGCCAAAGAATAAAAGAGTGTCTTGGGACATGACCAGGGAACCAGAGAAGATGATGAAGAGTGTTCACTGGACGCCTACTATGTAACAATTCCCATGCAGAGCCAATAGAGAAAATACTTGAGGTATGGCCCTTCCAAACAACATGATCAGGAGCCCCCATCATAGGCCAGATGCTGACTGAGTCCCAAATCAACGTAAGGGCCGGACCTCCATCAGGAAAAGCCCAGTCCCCATTCTGAATGACATTTGAGACCCTAGCATCTGAAGGAAGACCTATGGATGTAAGAGTCTTGAACGATAACAAGTCACACAGACGCCTCTGTGGCAACCAGTAATCCTGCCAAAGAGAGGTATCATGGCCATCTCTAAAACAAGAAACAAATTTACCTCTACACCAAGCCCGACTATGCAAAATCTTCCTCCAAGACCAGGAGGCTCTAGAAGTGACCCGAATCTGCCAAAATGAGCGGCCCCGAATGAGTACCTTATGAACCCAAGAAGACCAAGTGGAGGATTGGTTAGAAAGAAGTCTCCAAACATGTTTCAGAATAGCTGTATGATTCCACTCCTTGACTCGTTTAATTCCCAATCCACCTTCTTTCAACGGATAGCAAACCGAATCCCAAGCTACTTTGGCCTTAGAACAAGACAAAGAGATCCCTTTCCAAAGGAAAGCAGCCATAATACCCTCGATCCTTCGTACCACAGCTACAGGTAGAGTGAACATGGAGGACCAATAGACCTGGATGGAAAAGAGTACCGACTTGATCAATTGAAGTCGACCAGCATAAGTTAGCATAGCAGATGTCCATAACCTGATCCTCGACAAAATCCATTCTATCAATGGAGCACAATCTGAGAGGCGCAATCTGGTACTGATTAGAGGTACTCCCAGATATCTGACCGGTAGACTCCCCACCTGAAAACCCAAGATGGCCTCCAAAGCAGTTCGGTCCTCATCATTGACTCCGGAGAAGAAGACATGACTTTTGGCCGAATTCGTAACTAAACCAGAGAGCTCTGTAAACTTCTGTAATACAGCACGGACCACACTAACAGAGCCCATATCTGCCCTACAAAAAACCATTAGATCATCTGCAAAACAAAGATGAGTGAGAGAAACCTGCTGACATCTCTAATGATATCAGAAACCAGGCTCTGAGTAGCCTCTTGAAGAATACCACTCAAACCCTCCATGGCCAGCACAAAGAGGTATGGCGATAAAGGATCACCTTGTCGAACTCCTCTGGAGGTGGAGAAGAACCTGTGAAGCTCTCCATTTAAAGCAACCGAGAAATATGCAGAGGACATACATGTCGCAATCCAGTGAACCATACACTCTCGAATACTGATCATTCTTAAACCTAAAAAGATGAAATCCCAGCTGACAATATCAAAAGCTTTGCGAATATCCACCTTTAAAGCACATCGAGGAGGTGAGCGCCCAATATGATAATTATGCATCAGCTCTTAAGTCAATAGAATGGCATAAGAAATTCTTCGACTGGGGGACAAAAGCAGATTGTGAAATCCCAATCACATCAGGTAAGACCGCTTTGAACCGATTCACGATCACTTTGGAGATACACTTATAGAGCACATTACAATAAGAGATTGGTTTAAAATCACTCATAGTCCTCGGACTCTTAACCTTAGGGACCAAGGTAATTCTAGTGGCATTAACACATTTAGGCATCCGAGAAGTCATGAAGAAGTAACATACAGCAGCCTTAAACTCCATACTAATAATATCCCAAGTCCTCTTAAAGAATAGAGAGGTTTACCCATCCGGTCCTAGGGCTTTATCATCAGGAATCGAAAATAAAGCCGACCTGATCTCATCATTAATAATAGGGCATGCCAAAGAAGGTAACATCTCCTCAGAAACTCTTCCAGAGAAAAACCGATAAGCGTCTTCAATAGAAGGTCTAGAAGGAGCTATAAGCAGCTTTTGAAAATACCTCACAGCCAGATGTCCTAATTCGCCTTGATCTGTAAAGATGGTGCCATCCTCATCTTCAAGTTGATGAATTCGATTCCTGACCTGTCTATGGATCAATGACTTATGAAAGAATTTGGTATTCTGATCCCCCAAAGAAAGCCATTGGATCCTTGACCTCTGTCGAAAGAAAGCCTCCTCGTCTCTGCATAATTGCGAATATCGTTTAGCAAAAACCCTCTCAGCCAAAATACATTCTGTTGAAAAGGGGTTCTCATCCAAAGCAGCTTGAGTCGCAACCCACTGAGCCTTGACCTCGATGACTCTACTAGAAATATGGCTAGAACCCTTTGCATGTAAAGTCCTGAGTTCACGTTTCAGCCAACCCAATTTCTGTGTGACCCGAAACATAGGATCTCCATCCACAGGTATAAACTACACCCTCTGTACAATCTCCAAGAAACCATCTCGGTCAGCCCAAAAGTTCAAGAATTTAAAAGGACTGAAGGTTCGCCTATGCTGATCTCCAAATCTGATAACCATAGCACTGTGGTCAGAAGCATCCCAAGGAAGAACCTTTGAAGTTGAGCTTGGCCACGTCAAGAACCATAAAGAGCTACCAAAACTCCAATCAAGAGTTCTAAGAATAGTACCCTCTCCTTGCTGCCCATTATGCCAAGTGTATCGAAGCCCAAAAGATGAAATTCTGATCAATGCTACATCATGAATACACTGACCAAACTCATCCATATAACCATGCCGAGCTTGAGCTCCACCAACTCTGTCCGTAGAGCATAGAATCATATTGAAATCACCTAATGCCAACCAAAGTAAATCACCAAAGCCTGCATATTGATCTCTGATGAAGTCCCATAGCCGTCGACGCCCACCCGGATCATTAGAACCATAAATAAAGATCAGACCAAAAGAAGCCCCATCTGACAATTTGAGAACTCGACAAGCTATCCACTGGGGAGAAGATTACAGTCTACTCAAACTGTACAAAGAAGGATCCCAACAAACCAAAATTCTACAAGTAATCGAATCAGTGACATTTGACAAGAAGTGCCAGGAAGGACAAATTTTTGAAACAACCGATGCAAGGTGTTGCTTATTAACTTTAGTCTCTATAAGACCAATTAAACCCAAAGAATACTTAGAAGTCCAATTTTTAACTGCCTTCTGCGAAGAGAAGTCGTTATGAAAATAAAACCCTAAAATGTGTTTAAATACTCTGCTACAGTAACCTGCTACAGTGTCCCGTATTATACATGCTACAGTGATTTGTGGAATTACATTTCTATACTTCTCACACTGTTTTGATTACAACTTTTGGTACACTGAATGGATTTATAAACCGTAAATTTCTCCAGAAAATAGACTTCGAGAGCTTTCCAACGGTATATAATATGTCATCGGGTTCATTGTATATCAATACATTAAATCCGAGAATATGGTTGACTAGCAGAGGTGAAAATGAAGGGTTTTACTCCATTTTTGTGCAAGTTGCTCCAAAACTCCTACAAACATCAAAACCACACAAAAACATAAAAATACCAAGGAATATAGCAAAGAACCATGGACGAATTGATATGAAAATGATATATAAATAGACACTTATCAAATTCCCCCACACTTAGACTTTGCTAGTCCTCGAGCAACTACGTCAATATGAAATAAAACTAAACCGAAACAGAATCAACAAAAAATTAAAACACACAAATGCTTCATCTTGCAAATAGGGCTCAAAGATTGTACTTAATTATAACCCAAGGAAAACTTCAAAATAATGCACTTGATCAACAATTTTATCTCAAATATTAGTTTCCTTCACTTCAATTCCTCAAGTGTGTGTGTGTGTAGAGCCATTCTCACCTAATCACTTGTAACCCGGATGAGTTTATGCTTAAAAATGAATCATATTTAATAGTAAAGATGTGTGTATAAATGAACTCCATAGGCCTGCTTTTCAAGTCACTCTCCACTAATGTAGACATGCACAACACCAAGGATCAAGTAGGACTTTATTAAGCTTGTAACGTTTGGCTTGGGTGAAGGTATGATAAAGGATAATAATTTGGGCTCAAATCACCCACAAACACATAAATCATTCAAGACTATGTAGAGCTCAACCCTATAACACAACTTCATTTCAATTCACCAGGTTACTCCCCCAAACTTATTTAGAACACTCAATCTTTTTTTTTTTTTTGGCAGAAAAAAAAAGAAAACTACACCCCCACACTTTGTTGTTTCATTCTTTTTAAGACCACTTAAGGGTATAGATCTCTTATTCTTCTTCTTTTGTTCTCTTTTTTTTTCTTTTTTTCTTTTTTTTTTTTATTACATTTCCCCTCCCCCACATTTAAACAACACATTGTCCCCAATGTATAAGTATGTGGACAATAAGTACAGATTGGCTTTTTTCTTTTTTTTTTCTTTTTTTCTTCAAACACAATAGAACTCACTTGCATTGCTCATGACACATCCCAACCTCCTCTAACTTCCAAAAACCAGAACATAGCTCAAAATTTAATTGTGAATGATGTACATGCTCATAGGTAAGGGATAAACTGTTTGGAACGAATTCATTTGAGGTTAGGAAATCTTTTAGTGAGTTAACAAAGAAAAAGGCTTACACAGGCTCAAAGGGTAACTAGGGATCAATTTCAGTCAAGGTTGGCTATTAAGGCTCAAACGGTCCAAAGATGGCCTAAATCATTTCGCCAATGTTGCACAGTCTAGGATTTCGCCTCGAGTGACCATCAAACAAGTTCTAGAATTCATTGAAATCTGAAGAAACATTTAAATTACATAAACTTTCTCTAAGTAAACAATTAACTCAGTGATAATAGCTCAGTGCTCAATGTTGCACAAGGAATCAAAGGCAAAGCGAAAACCAATAAACATTTCAAGCAAACAGATCCATGCATCATTTATCATTTTCCAAGAGTTATTCTTAATTCAATCATTATCTTATCATCGACCCACAAAATACAAGAAAAGAGGTACTTGGCGTTGTTACACCTGAGTCAAGATTGTATATTTCAACAATCCTTAGGACCAGTAGCCCGCAGACTTAAGGTTTCCAGCCTATGTACCTTTATTATGAAAGAACAACATAAGAAACAAGACACTTCAAACAACATGTAATAAACAAACTACAAAGTTATTAAGGAAGAATGCGTTTCAAGGGTTAAGGAAATCCTATATTCTGCCATTCTCAGGTTTTTCCACAATTTTTTTTTTTAAAATCGAAACTGATAAAGATAAAAACACATAACAACTCTAAATTACGGAAAACTAAACTCACTTATAAAATAACAAAGTTCAACAAGTCAGCAAACAAAAACAAGTTAGTTAGAATGGGTCTAACAAGTTTAGAAGTTAGCCTCCTTATTCAGCCATTATGGATTAAAGAGATCCAAAATGCGTTTCAAGAGGACTTACACTTTTTAAGCCACCACTCTAAAAACCAAGATTATAAAATATTACCTGGGACAAAAGAAACAACCTGAAAAAAAACTCAAAAAGAAATGACATAAAAAAAACTCAAATAAACACAATAAAAAGAAAGCAAATGAAAACAAAGCAAACCAGCTGATAGAGATTACAGATGAAGCGTTAAATCCAGTTTACGCCTCTTATTGCCTTCTCCAAACCAATCTATCCGAGATAGTGTTGGATCAGGCGAATAGACGAATGCTTGTAATTTGTCAATTAACTCCCCTGCAGTTGAAGCTGTAACCAGAATTTGCCTCGCCGACTGTGAGATGAAGTTTTTTTCTACTGCTTGATCAAGAAAAGACAACAAACCATCAAAAAATTTATTGACATTTAACAAACCAATGGGTTTCCGATGGATGTTTAGCTGTGCCCAAGAGGTGATTTGAAATATCTCCTCTAATGTACCATAAACATCGGGCAAAGCTATAAATGCATCAGATTTAATGACCATATGTGCAATACGCTCATGCATACTAGAAACTTGTTACTCTTCCCCCATGGTGTTGCCTACGATATCTCGTACAATTAATGGTTTAGGGATAATGCCGAGAACTTTGCTTCCTCCTAAGGATGCAGCTGTCGACACACACCCCATTAACCTAAGACTACCCCCTCCGTAAATCAAATGAATACCCCTCGCAGCTAATGTCCTACCAAGATCAAGAGCTGCTGTTGTACACTCTCCATCTTTACCAAATTGCGATCCACAAAATACGCATATATTTTGGAATCGCCGAATTGGTGTTTTCTCCATTTCTAAAAGTGCTCTAAACTTTTGCAAGACAATGATGTGCGTTAGGTATTATGCGATTCAAGTGCAAGACAGGTTATAAAATGACATTTGAGAATATGCAAAATGGATATATACACACGTAAAACTCTCAAATTTGACACATGGGGACATAATTTGGGTGGGGGTTACTCAATGCAGATTTATCGCCCCAAAATTTGAAAAAACGGCGGGGATTGACAAAACCTACACACTTGTCTCCCACGTGAAGCATGAAAAATGAAAATATACTTTCGATGGGGTTTGAAAAAACCGTCACACTTATCTCCCACGTGAAGCATGAAAAGTAGAGATATACTTTTGGCAGAGGTTGACAAAACCTCCACACTCGTCTCCACATGTGCTTATGACATAGGGTAGTCATATGGTTTGTCAAAAAAAAAAACTTGAAATTAAACAAACAAAATCAACAAAAAATAACAACACAAAAACAACATTGATAATCAGATCAAACGAAACAAAAAGAAAATAAAATTCGACAACAACAACACATTCAAATATACAAGTAGTTGTGATTGTGGCTCACATCTTCCTCTGGTTTTACGTCCAGTAACGGCTGAAAGGCCTTCTATGAGTCGGGGATTTGCTTCCCATCCAGTTTTCTTATAAACTGGCAAACAGGGTCGTTTTTAGTCAGATTCCCTAGACTATAATACTGCAATTCATCACGAAATTGTGTCAATAGATTAAGCAATTCACGCTGAACAAGTCCACAAGAATGTGACTCGAGAGTTAACAAAACATTATCCAGCGACTCATTACTCAAAACCATTCTTAATAAATGAAAGTTTATCTTCTCTATTCCTGGACACAAAACCTAATGAACGACAAGTCTGGTTACAATTCCATCCAGCACATTTATAACATACTTGTAACCTTTTCGCTCTTCGCCTCTTGGCGTAGTAGCTCTTTCCTAGACCAGGCAGGTATTGTGCGAGATTAATGTCCGGCTCACCGGACAATCTCACCTTGGCTTCGATAAGCCATCGGATATCCGCAGGCAGATTTAAGAGCATCAATACCCAAAGTCTAGTCATCAGTACTTTATAAATTTTAAACACAGCATTTTGAGGAAGTGAAGGAAAATATTTACGAAGGTTCGACAAAAAGATATCGGCATCCATTGAAGAAGAGAAAAGGAGAGATATTACCGATGATGTGATTGAGTTTGCTCTTCTTCCAGATATGCACGATTCAATCCTTCGAGCAATGACTTCAGCTCCCGATTGGATGTTTCCTCAAGCTGTTGCACAAATGAATTCGAAGTACGGAATAATCAAATTAAACAAAAGGAAGGAAAAGAAAAGAGAAAAGAGCAGAAATGAAACTAAAGACACATAAAAGAGATAACAACACAATAGCAAACAAAAGTCAAAAACAAGTAAAAAAAAATATAAAAACAAATAATACAGATGGCAAAGAGAGATAAAACCTGGTCAATTTGATGGTCTACGAAAGGAATCTCCTCGAGACACAAAAATTGATCATTATTACCTTATTTTATTTTTCTTTTCTTTTTTTTATTTATTTTTCAAAAACATTGGGTTGCCTCCCAATCAGCGCTTGGTTTAACGTCCTCAGCCCGACGTTGGTTCCATCATGGGAGGGTCTAATCTTCGCTGTGCTTCTCTAGTGGGCTTGGATCCTTCTTCCAACAATAATTGGTGCATGCATATGGCTGGGCCTTGGATGTTAGCAATCGTCCACCAATAGCTATTTTGTGATCTGTAAGTATTCAGACGAGTTTCTCTTCTTGTTTCGTGCAAGGCCCATTTCCATTGTAACTGGCAAAGTATCATTCTCACCCAAGAATCCATGATTCAAATGATCTGGCAGTGACTTAAGCTCCAAGGTATTGGCTTTGTCATAGAAGGAAGAAGTTTCTCATTAGATAAAGTAAATGAATGTACGAAACATCATACCTATTGTGGTTATTGCTATGGTCTCATCTAAGCTTGCCACAGCTTCCTCCATTTCTTTAGACACTTGTATCAAAATTCCTGACTCTTTAGAATTTTCTGTCCCTATGTGCTCACTAATAGCTACATCCAATCCATCCTTGCGAGTTAACTCAAAATATTGTTGTGGCAAAGAATCAATAATGTCAACTGCAAAAACAGAATGCAAGTCACTAGGGTACCTCATTGCTCTAAAAAATTGAAACACATCACCTTGCCATCAAACTCTATGATGAGAGTGCCATCATGAACATCAATCTTGGTTCTAACAGTTTTCGAGAATGGTCTCCCTAAAAGAATCGGAGTTGGATTAGGAGATGTCTCATCCTCTATTTCAAGGACATAGAAGTTTGCTGGGAAAACCAATTGATTCACCTGCACAAGCACATCTTCCACAACTCTTTTGGGATATGCATTAAAATGATCAGCAATGAATGGTAATACCAGTTTCCGCAAAAGGTCCAAGATTTAAAGAAGCATAAATAGAATATGGCATGATATTAATAGATGCTTCTAAATCTAACATAACTCTTTCAAACTTGGTTTTACCAATGGTGCATGGATGGTGAACGTACCTGGATCTTTGCATTTGGAGGAATTTTTCTTTGCAATACAGCTGAAACATCTTCCCCCACACTTACTTTCTCATTTCTTTTTAACTTTCTTTTGCTGGTGCATAACTCCTTGAGACATTTTGTATAATGAGGTACTTGCTCGATAGCATCCAGAAGTGGTATATTTACCTCGATTTTGTGAGAAGTTTCCAGGATTTCTTGTTCTTGTTCCTCCTTCGATTTTGCAAATCTACTAGGAAAAAGTGGAGGAGAAACATATGAAGGAATGGGAGTTATAGGATTTACCTGAGAAGTCAGTGTTTTGTTCATGGTGGAAGTGGTGTCATCTCCTTCATCAGTTTGTGATTTCTTTGGCAGGACATCTAATTGCTCTCCATTTTGCAAAGTTATCGGAACAAGAATCTCTCTTGGATTGATCACCGTTTGACAAGATAATTCTTTCTGAGCCTTGGCCCTCGAATTTGCTCATGCTAGTGGCCAATTGTCCCATTTGATTTGCCAGGTTTTGGATACTTGCCCCAGTTTCCTGTTGGAATTGCATTGTGTTAGTGGCAAGTGCATTAACAATATCCTGGAGTGACATACCTGAGTTTTCTAAAGCTGGTTGTGGTGCTGGTTGTGGCATTGGTGGTGGTTGCATTTCAAATGGTTGCTGCACTCTAAGTTGATTAAACCTTGTGGCTGATTTGGTATCACATTTGGGACGATTGGTTGATGATTCCAGTAACTGAAATTAGGGTGATCTTCCCATCCAGCATTGTAAGTGTTAGAGAAGGGATCATACCATTGCCTTGTTTGTCCTGGAAATCCACCATGGCATTGGCTTGTTCCATATCTCCTTGCAAAGTTGGATACATGTCGATTGGATGCTCCATGGTAGAATATACCTCACATGCATAAGATTTCTGCATATGTCCTACAGCCATGTTTTCCACAAGAGAAGTTAACTCAGAAAGTTGTTGTTCAATGTTCGGAGTGCTTACCTCATTTATGCTCCAATGTAGTTGTGACTCAAATCGGCTACTGAATTGTTAGAAGTTTACTGCCATGTCACCTAAACACAAACAATCAGAAAAGAAAAACAAAAAAAAAATACGAATCAACAATGAAAACAAAATAACAAATCGATTAGAAAATCAATCCCCGGCAACGGCGCCAAAAACTTGATGCGTTCGAAACTAGCAAGTATACTAGTCGCACAAGTAATAAAGTGATAAGTAAGATATCGTTCCCACGAGGATTGATTCTAATTGAATTTGTTATTTTCTAGCAATAATAAACTAAACAGGGGGGATTTTGTTGATTGATTAACTAAACTTAATACGAAAACAAATGAAGAATAACACAAAGCAAAGTTAAATGGAGTGAAAAATCAATGAGAGACACTTGGTTAAGAGTTCATTCTCTGCCACAAGATATTAATTTGTGAATTAACATAGAATTGTAATCCAATTACAGCATTGAAGTTATCAACCGTAGATAACAACAAGCTCTGTTATCCCAATCTTTCCTTACTTTGTTGTTAAATAAAACAAGCTCTTTATTTAATCTCTATCCATTAAACAACCTAGAACAAGCTCTCTAAGTTTAATTCAATGGAAGCATTACGATGAGAAAGATAGGTTGATCTAAGCAATAATCACACAAGTTCAGATTATTTAACCTAGGTTGTATTTTCCAATTGCAATCTCTGATCACAATTTTGCTACTAATGATTGGAAATTCATGACAATTACGGATCAAGATTTCTAATCTAGCAATAGACAACAACAGATTATATTCAGTTGGCCATTCCAAATACAATCAGTAAGCAATCATAAGCATTAGATATGGGAAAATACAAGCAACTTCAATTAGAGAATTGGATAACAATTTCTTACACAATCAACTCACAAAATCCATATCAAGGGCTTTGAAATCACCCTCAACCAATTCAGATTTAGTTACACATATTCAATCAGAATAACAAATACAATACAGAGAAATTCCAGAATTGAAAAGGAAAGAAAGAACTTAGCAAATTCTTTGAAAATCTTCTTTGTAGATGAATCTTCTTGGAATTGTAGTTCCTCCTCTTTCAAAATCTTCTTTCTCCTTCAAGAACTCCAAGGGATGAGAGAAATCCAGAAATGCAGCCTCCTCCCACGTTTTCCCCCTTCAAGTTATGAAAATAAAACCCTAAAATGTGTTTAAATACTCTGCTACAGTAACCTGCTACAGTGTCCCGTATTATACATGCTACAGTGATTTGTGGAATTACATTTCTATACTTCTCACACTGTTTTGATTACAACTTTTGGTACACTGAATGGATTTATAAACCGTAAATTTCTCCATAAAATAGACTTCGAGAGCTTTCCAACGGTATATAATATGTCATCGGGTTCATTGTATATCAATACAATTAAATCCGAGAAGATGGTTGACTAGCAGAGGTGAAAATGAAGGGTTTTACTCCATTTTTGTGCAAGTTGCTCCAAAACTCCTACAAATATCAAAACTACACAAAAACATAAAAATACCAAGGAATATAGCAAAGAAACATGGACGAATTGATATGAAAATGATATATAAATAGACACTTATCACTCCTCTACTCTCATTAGCTTCCTGTCTTTTCTCATTATTCTTACCATCAGCAGTAGTAAGGGAAGGATTAGAGACAGGCGGTTGATTGTTCAAAGTTGTCGCATCATATTTCGGAGAATCCTTAGTAGCAAGCCCTTTTGGAGGAGTAGTTTCTGAAGAGCTAGGCAAAGCAACATACTTCAGAAGTGTATCATGGGGTACCTTAATATGATGTCGTGGATCAGAGACAAAATCTGACTCAGAATCTGAATCATTAGTAGCAATCTCAAGCTGATGAAAGATTTTGCCCATCTTACTCTTCTCTTCAGTTTCTAGTTGTGAAATTGGTGGGGTAATATCTCCTGTTGGTGTGGAAACAATAGCCACACTCTTACCCTTGTCATGTAAGCCTGGGGTAACATCTGCAGTAACAATCTGATCCTGACTAGTCTCAAAAGACTTAACTGGATCTCGACAAGTATGCCCAAATAAACAGCACTTAGGACAGTGTTTTAGCTTCCACTCATATTCAACTTGAATCTTAATAGGCTCAAAGGAAAGCTTGCACCGAATCTCAAAATCATAAATAGGAGCGTGTTCAGCATCTAGTTCAACACAAACCCTAGCATAGGATAATCGAGTGTGCTCGTAGGTCATCCTATCACATGACAATGGCCGATCAACCATACTAGAGACGGCACTGAGAGCTCTAGCTGACCATAAGGGGAATGGCAATCCATGCATGCGAATCCAAACTGTAATTCTGGAGATCCGATTCTGGTCAAAGGAGAAATGAGGGTTCCACTGTTGCAATATGATGTGTTTCCCACCAAACATCCAAGGCTCTCTCTCCAAAATGTCATGGACCTACTCTTCAGTCCTAAATCTAAAGATCAAAAAACCAGTCCCTGTGAAGCGGACATCTTCCAAACCACTGGACTTCCATGCACGTATAGCAATAGAACGTGCAGCATGGAATGGCATAGTATAACCCAAAAAAATCCCACAATACAACATAGCCAGTCAGATCCAGCATCATTAGTCAAATCATCAGAAATCTCAAGAACCGAACCGGAGACCTTTCGGGCTACCGAGTCAAGACTAAACCGAGTGCTTGCCTCAGTCACCCGAACTCTATCTGCCCATGAATCCTGAGTTTGAGGAGGTTTGGTTTTGGCATTGTTAGGTGGTGGGTGAGGTTCGTTGGTGGGAAAGGAGGTCTTGGTTGGTGGTCGTGGTTAGTTGGTGCGATGTGGGGGTTGTGTCTGGTTGGTAATGGTAGGTGTCCATTTGGTGGGCATGGTTGGTTTTGGTAAATTCGATAACCAAACAACAATTTTCAAGTCAACACAAATTCAATCTAAATAGAATTCTATGGCAATCCCAATAATAGCAGTAGGTGATTCAAAGGAAATTCAATAGAAGAATTGCAAACCAGTCACCAAAATGGTGTCGATCTACATTGTCAGCCAGAAAAACAGCTCCCATAGAATCTGGAGGTGATCCGCAAGAAATCTGGAGGTCGACCAAAAAGCAAAATTGCGTGAAATAGCCTGAGAAGCAATCTAGTTAGGTTGATGAACAGTGCTTAGATACTTGTTAAGCAAGTATTTATGAACATTTCTTCACACACACACATACCTTGATGCATGATTGTGAGTTGCAAAATGAAATGTTGCAATATTTGAGTTTTTTTGTTTTGTTTAGGATAACAACAAAAGGAAGGGGAAAGTTAAAAAAAAAAGATAAGAAGAAAAAGAAAAAGTGAAAACAAAGAGCGATTGTGGGTAAGTTTGGTCTAGTAGCCTCCTTAGTTCGAGCAATTAAGCCCGAGTGGTGCCTTAACACCTAATACCCTAAGACCAACTGGTTTGGGAGTTATTGGCCCAAAGCTCATTGCATGGATTAAAGAGAAAGCTTAATGGGATTGAACATTACACTATCCACAGGTTTCTAAGCAAAAATAAAGCATCGACAACTCGAGTCGTGAAGCTCGCAGCGGTGTCTTAACACCTAATACCCTAAGGCCAACTGGTCTGGGAGTTATTAGCCTAAGACTTGCAACGTGGGTTAAAGATGCATTCTTTCAAAAGAAAAAAAAGAGAGAAAAATAAAAAAAGAGAAAAATATATATATAAATAAAAATAATAATGAATGAATGCCCACATACCTAAGGTTGTTAGCCTTAACAAATATTAGAACCAATATGGCTTCTTTTTAATAAGCCCCATAGTCATGTGTCGACTGAGCACTAAACGAAGGTTTGTTAATATTTTGACTGAAGGGTATAGGAGTCATTTAAAAAAAAATGATTGAGAGTTTATTTATTTGGATAAAATCAAAGAGAGTGCAATAATGAATAGCTTAGATTTAAATTCTACAAATCACTTCTAAATAATAACACTTTAATTGCTAGGGACTAGCAATAAGCTGGTTGGGGAGTGTGACGAATACTTAAATATGTATGCTTAATAAGAGCTTAATTCATCATATTGCATTAATAGTATCATTAAATTCCTCAACTTAAGCATATATTTGTAGTCTTTGCATCTTTTGAATTAACTTTCTCTTAATTTTGGTTTTGTTATAGGTTCGGTAAAATGGGCATAACTTTCTATTTATAAATCAGAATTGTGAAAGGCTTAATGTTTTGGAAAGTTGATTAAATTATCTACAAGATTGTGTTCCACAAGCATCATCAAATTCGAACTCTTTAGTAGATCAAACATGGGCATGAAGTAAACCCATCTGCAGTTTCAGCCCAGCCTGACCATGCCTCAGTATTTTGACCATATCTCTTGATATACATATCCAAATCATATGAATCAATATGTTCTAGAAATTTGAGAGAAATATCTACAACTTTCATGGAGACATGTGATCAAAATTATCAATAATTCAGTGCCAAAATTGGTGGTCAAATTCGGTGCACCTAATGATCCCAATTGTCAAAGTTGGTTCATCTAATATTTAACAATTGTTTCTTTGTAATTTGACAAGTTTTCCTCTGAATGTGTCTATAAATAGAGGAGCCTTGTAACCCTAGGCATCTTGGCCTTGCTTGGGATCACTTGTTATTGTGTTTTTCTCTCTTGTGTTTTTATGTTATTAATAAATTCTCTTTTCCTTGCAATTTGTTTTCTTTCTTTTATAATGTCTTTCTAATTTCTCTCTTGCTAAGGTGAAAGGGTGAAACCATTGATATGAGAATAAGGATTTTCTAACCTTTGATATGTGCTTAATAATCATAATCTTTTATTGCTTATTTTATATGATTTATATTTATTTCTCTAATCAATCGCGACACCACACGTAAAGTGAAGGTCTTGATCCGTTATAGACAATCCTTGGCACATCAAATGCTTGGATCCTTTCTAGATGTCATATGGTTTTTCCTTACCAACACAAGTCTAGTTAGGAACCTTGATTTGTTATAGACATATGGTGATTGGCACATTGTATGCTTGAACCCATTCACAAGAAGTGGTATAAATATTGGTAATTAAACAAATATAATTCATATAACTAAAATTGGGCTTAAATGACATATTTTTCGATTGGAACCTCCTTGATGTGTGGATTCCAATTGAGTTATAATTGGGTTGTTTATCCTTATTTGATATATCAAGGGCGGATCCCCCAACCTTAGCATTCATTATTATTGTATTAATTCTTATTACTTGTGTATTTTAATTATTCTTATCTATTTCTTATGAATTTTTTCTTTCATTTACTGTGGCAGGTTCTACCACCTTTTATTTGTGTTTTACATTTGAATAGTTGGTAGTACTGCTTACCATCTTTACTTTTATTTATTAATATTATCTTGTTATTCATTTCATACTTACTCTTTCTATTATTTTGTACCTCTAAATCCCCTTCCTCGTGGATTGACCCCGGTCTCACTGGTTTTATTACTTCGACACTCATTTACTTAGGAGATAATCCTTTTTTCGGATGTGTCACCCAAAAATCTTTCTATTGTAGGGCCTCGATGGATTTTTAGAAATAAAGTAGATGAAAATAGTACCATTTTTAGAGGCAAAGCTAGACTTGTTGCTCACGGATACATCAAGAAGAAAGTATTGATTATGAGGAAACCTTTGCACCGTTTGCTAGATTAGAATCCATTAGAATGTTGTGTGCATTTGCATGTTATAAAAGTTTTACATTATATCAAATGGATGTCAAAAGTGCATTTTTAAATGGTTACATTATGGAGGAAGTATATATAAAGCAACCTCTTGGTTTTCAAAATCATGATTTTTCAAACCATGTTTTCAAACTCGAAAAGGCACTTTATGGCTTGAAACAAGCACCAAGAGCATGGTATGATAGATTGAGCAAATTTCTCTATGATAGATTTTGCACTATTAGAAGACAATTAAGCATGTTGGACATGTCTTAATTTTTTTTTTTATATGATAATCTTTGAATGGTAGTATATGTTAAGGGGGAGAATATATTTAGGGGGAGTAGTTAATTTGATTACATCCTTTTTATGATAACAAAATAGGGAGAAATGGTTTTATTGCTTGTATTTATAACAATTGCTCTCTTTTTGCTTATTCTTGATTTTAGATTTTTTACTTTCATTCTTGTTTTTAGATATGATTTTAAAGCAATCAATAGTTTGTCATCATAAAAAATGGGGTTATTGTTAGCCTTAAGGCTACATGATAATTTTGATGATAACAATACACATTGATTCATGAGATATTACTAATATGTTTATTTATGTTCAAGAATAAGATTCAATAAAATACTTGTAAAATCAAGAGGAGGCTTATTAAAATGAAGTGTTGAAGCTAAGGAGATTACATGTTAAAGGCACCAAAGTTTAAGAACAAAGGACTCGAGGAATGTGACACATGAGCAATGTTCAATCAATTGGTCATATGTTTCACTATAAATGTCGAAATGATGTGATTCTTAAGCCTTTGAAAAGCTTATTTAATTTATAACATTTTATATGTATTTAAATAAATTCAAATTTCAAGTGTAAGGTTGTCCAAATCATCATGCAATTTAAAAGACAAATAGAAACAACTGATATAAGCACCAAATACTATTTTGGACATATCTTGCGCTAGAGATATCCAAATGACTTGATTCTTCTAGCATTAGAAATATGTTTTAATGAATCACATTTTATATTTTTGGAAAAAATTTGAATTTCAAATGAAAGACTGACATAATTGACATGCAAATCGGTGGACTGACACAAGGAAGAAAAATCAACTCACATGAGCACTGAATAGTCTTTTGTCCATATCTTGAGCTAGAGATATCCAAATGACTTGATTCTTACGGCATTGGATAGATGATTTAATGATTCACATTTCATATTTTTTGAAGAAATTCAAATTTCAAATAGAAGGTAGACATAATTGACATGAAATTCAGTGGACTGACACAAGGAAGAAAAATTAAGTTACATGAGCACCAAATGGTCTTTTATCCATATCTTGAGCTAGAGATATCCAAATAACTTGATTCTTGATGCGTTGGAAGATTATTCAGTTATGCAGATCTTTTATGTTTTGCATATTTTCAAATTTCAAACTTAACATTGACAAAAATGCCAGACAAACTATGGTTTTTATGGTGGGCAAAAAATTTGGAGTTGGTGTCTTCACTTGATTAAGTTCATCTCATTTGCTTATAAAAGGAGCCCTTCTCCCATGCATTCAACAAGCATCCATCAAGCAACAAATAAGATAAATTTCAAGTTTAGAAAGCTTTTATATTCTTTATCTACTCTTCGAAGAGAGTTGTACTTTTGTCATAAAAAATTTTCTTTGTTCTTGTATTGTGGTGAGAGTGAGATCTTCATATAAAGGATAATAGTTATCCTCGAGAGAACTCTTGGTGTAGTGTTATCAAAGATTGAAAGAAGAAGCCTTGGTGAGGTTTTTCATCAAGAAGAACTCTTAGTATGGTGTTATCAAAGGTTAAAGGAAAAAGTCTTGGTAAGGTTGTTCATCAAGTAAGTTGTAAAGAATTCTACAACTTAGTGGAAAGCGTAGCTTGTGGAGGAGCTAGGAGCCCGTGGACGTAGGCAAGGTTTGTCGAACCACGTAAATTGAGTTTGCACTCTCTCTATCCCTATCCTTTTTATATTTACTTGCACTTGTGATTGTTCATTATTGTTATTTTTTTGATTGAATCTTTGATAACTTCTAATTTCACCTTCTTCACCTTTATTCCCAAAGAAAGAGTGAACTAATTTTGATCTTTCAAGAAAAGTTTTACAAATTTGTTTTTAAAAATAAAAACCCAATTCATCCACCCTCTTGGGTTGCCATACCTGGGTTATTAGTCCCTACGCTATTCAGGTACATACTAAAAAACAAATGTGTTGACGTGTTCATTAGTTTCTTTGAGTTACAAATTTAAATACCATCTGTCACTAAAAAATCATTATGTTATTAAGGTTTGGTTGTACGAGGTTGTCCGTAGATTGGTGCAACATATGGGCGAGCGATCAATGGGGAGAGGATACCACGCTTGTTGATGTGGGAGACAAAGAAGACTTTGTCGAAGGACATCGTTAAACATGATGTCCTGTTGGTTAGGAGGCAGGTATGTAAGGTTCCCCTGTCTTTTGAACTTTTCCTATTTTTGATCACAGTGAATCACTGTTTAATTTGATGGATTATTTGTTGATATAGGCTCGTCCACTCATCATTTTGAAGCCATTTGAGGCGGAGCAGATGATAGATTGGTATATTATGCTCGTTGAAGTAGTTGGCATCCAGAGAGATGCACATGTAGCCTGAGCGACATCTATTGATGCTCCTTTAATGCCCGATGAGAGGATTGAGCCACTTCTGACAGAGAATCCATCATCTCCACCTCCTGCTGATCAGAGTTCCCCTATTAGACTTAAGGTAGGGCCAGTCAGAGACACAGTCAGTGCTATAGGTGAACGTGTATAGTCTCCGTCGATTGCTTCTATCGTTAGCCCTACACGTCCAGCACACAAGAGTCACGGTCATAAGGATCCATCCGGAACTCATCTCTCTGGACATAGTCCTGTCGATAGACCTGATATGGGGGCAAACATAGACACAGCCAGTTCCCCCCCATCAGTCTTGTGCTTACCACATTCGACAGATTTGGTCATGCGGGTGATTCGATTCCTTCGTCAGGTGGTGCGACCACCTACCGTGATATTTTTCCTCTTGTACATGATGTCCCTTCGATCTCAAAGGTATGCAATGAGAAAATACATTTGTATACTTGTCCGTTTACTTTGATGGTTGGTTGGTTTGTCGTGGTGATCCTGAATAATGATATGCAGGTGCAACCATTCCACGATGGCTTTGAGAGCATAGTTCTATGTGAGCTTGTAGGACTCCGAGAGGGTATCACAATATTACAGGTGGAGAACAAGGATATGCGAGAGGAAATAGTTCTTTTGCATGAGGTTGTATTTCTACTAGGTGGCCATTTTGGATATGCTGCCATGGTACATTACACAAGTTAAAAAACAGATTTTGTGCTTTCCATTATGTCACACCGCTTAACTTGACGTTTTGGTTTGCTTTAATATAGGATTCGGATGATGGTTTGAGCGACGACGGTGAAGGTCACGAGCTAACAGATCCTGAACCCATGAACATGAGTGTTCTATCATCGATCCTCCTCCCAAGGGCTTTGTTTCACTCGAGATCGACGATTATTTCTAGGAAAGTATAAATAGAGCCCCTTTATTAGTCCACCGGGTAGAAAGAGAGCCAGGATTGAGCCCACTATACAGCTGGAGACCCAGATTGTTCAACCCGTAGAGAGACTAGATCTTCAGCCCCCTAAAGAGCCCACTGTATATCCTGGTAAGACCGATGCCTAAGATACAGTCATTGTGTCGCGCATGTCTTTGTTGACTCGGGTTCCACTATTTGACCCACGTTCCCTTATACCAAATACTGATTGCATCATCTTCGATGAATGGCTGGAGGATGAGATGGGTGATATTGATTTGGGCGTCTTCATCACTGATTGTGAGTTCTTCAAGACGTTGATGACACCATCAGAGTGGCTTGAATATGAGGTTTGTTTAACTTCTTCTCCTTTCCCCCAATATTGCAATATACATTT
The DNA here is from genome assembly GCA_013180625.2 of Boswellia sacra. Lineage (NCBI taxonomy): Eukaryota > Viridiplantae > Streptophyta > Magnoliopsida > Sapindales > Burseraceae > Boswellia > Boswellia sacra. The sequence goes on from SNVD02000284.1 coordinate 85,661, forward strand.
AGAATTTTTCTTGACTACTGCTATTATATGTAGCACAGGGATAGCTACTTGTGGATGTTACATTGTAGAGCTCGCAATATGAGCGCAACTGGTGTCCAGAGGTATGCTTTTCTAGACACCACTTTCTAGGTAGGTATTTCCTGAACATCTAAATTTATAGTTAATTTCTTATTCCTTCAATTTGCTAACCATACTCATGAAATTGTAGTTAGAAGTGAAGTCGTTGTGGGCATTATACTCAGACAAACTGGGTGAATGAGGCCGATATGGTCCAGTTTGTCCTCGGGGAGATGCCCCTCGTTGGACAACCATGGATCGATGTGGACATTGTGAGTACATTTATATTCAAAGTGTTAGTATGTGTTGTTTTAATTGAAATGTTGATCTCGTTTTTCATGTTCTCAATTTCCTTTTTAGCTTTATGTCCCTGTTAACGTCGGAGACAATCATTGGGTGGCAGTCGAGATGGATTTGAATCATCGTATCATGGTCATATATGACTCATGTATTGCGCACAATTCCATCGACACAGTCAAAGATGCAATCTGGTGCTTGACAGAGTTGATACCCTATATGGTGTCAATGGATATTTACGATCTTCTTGACTACCCCGCAATCCTATATGACATTGAGCACATCGAGGATAAGACTGAGGTGCCACAGTAGAAGGTTGGGGGAGGAGCATGCTATGTATACTGTTTGAATTACATGGAGTTCTTAGCGAGGGGCATTCCACTGATAGCCTTTAAGACATTCACGAAAGAACTGTAGCGGCAAGTGTTACTTTTTTGGGCTTATCGAGTTTGTCCACAGGCGGAGGAAGCCGTCCCGGTTGTCACAAGGCCTGCTGAGGTTGCGGCAATCATAGAGCTTGCCGATATTATGCCTACTGAGGTTACGGCCATCACAGGGCTTACCTATGTTGTGCTTGCTGAGGTTATGGCCATTACAGGGCCTACCGATGTTCTATCTGTCCATGTTGCAGCCACCACAGGGACTGCCGATGTTATCTCAGTCAATGTTACAGCCACCACAGGGACATCTGATAACGTTCAGTGGATGTTGAGCAACAGCCCAGCACGACTCCTTCTTGAATTTGTGTTATGTATATATTATGTATAGTTACACATTTTATGGATATATAGTTTGTAGATATTTACACATTTTTATATAGTGACATATTTTGTATAATAACACATGTTTTCCATATGTAGGGGTACGAAAACTTATAAATACATTTTATCCAGGATGTATTGGTACATACGTGTACCTCGTTCCATTGCACCATACATGAATGGCTTAGGTACAATACAAGAATGTTTTATACATTGACCAGGCATATATATTTGTGTCTCATACATGAAGGCTTTATAATTATACATGAATATTTTCTACCTTGACAAAGCACATAAATGAGTGTCTCATACACGAATATTTATTTCAATGACGAAGCACATAAATTCTTAGCGGAAAAAATAAATGAATGTACGTTACATACATTGACGAAGCACATAAATGAATGTTTCATACATGAAAGTTTTATACATTGACAATAAATTCCTTTGAATGAGATGTTCTAGCCTGACCATCTTTGTAGTTAAGAGAGTCTTATGCCTATAATATGCAAGAATTCTTTCACCCAAGTATTTCTCCTTGTAAAGGCGAGTAAGCTCCGTGATCACATCTCTGTTGATCTTCTTTAATGTTCCTTTTGGAGTAATAGTCACCTAAACAATTAATAAATACAAAAAAATGTAAGCATTCTAAGGCTACGACATTAAATGAGAGTTATTGCATCAACGTTTTAAAAGTACTTTTTGTAAAACGTAGTACAGTTACTATTTCTTGAACGATGACTGTTTAGTTTCCCGTTTGAGTTTTCTTAGCTATAAAGCAAACTCCGAATGTTACTTTCTTGTGGATATATAGTTTGTGAATATTTACACATTTTTGTATAGTTACATTTTTTTGTATAGTACCACGTGTTTCCCCTCTATAGGGGTACAAAAACCTGTAAATATATTTTCTCTCGGATGTATTGATATATATGCGTACGTCGTTCCATTCCACTCATACATGAATCTTTTAGACTGATACACGAATGATTTATACATTGAAGAAGCATATAAATTCGTGTCTCATACATGAAGGCTTTATGCTCATACATGAATGATTTCTACCGTGATGAAGCACATAAAAGAGAATCTCATACACGAATATTTATTTCAATAATAAAGCACATAAATTCATGTTTAATACATGAATGTTACATACATTGACGAAGCCCATAAATGAATGTTTCATACATGAATGTTTTATACATAGACAAAATCACATAAATGAAAGTTATTCTTTGTACTAGCCTCCCATGGAATAAAATAAATACACTACGTCGCTTACAGCAAACAAATAATATTACATAGACAAAAAAAAACCCCTTACCTACATTTAGTAGACATCATCCCCTATCATGAAGTGGAACTAGGTTTCAGCAAGTTTGACTATTGTGCCCGAAACTTTCACATCGCCTGCAAGTTCGAGACGAGCTAGACTCACTAACAGAAGGGATTCGATTCCTTCAACGATGACCGACTGGTCCCCTCATGACTGGCGGTAGAACACTTTATTGTACACCTCATCAGGAACCATTCAATCCTTACTAACTCCAACAGGAAAAACTGGCAAAGCATATGCATGTAGTAATGTTTCAATCGCATACCAATGGGCACAATAATCATGGCACATCAGTAGGTTCATACGTTTGCAAATGGCTAATACATGTGCACGAAAATTGGTCAAGATCAAACACTTGGCATGTGCATGTCCGAGTGTGCATGTCAATGATGCTAACACAGTCGTTGCCTCTCACCTGATACATAGTAAGAAAGAAACAGCTAACCCTCATACGTTCGCCCTCCTTTAAACACTCCTCCATCAACTTGTGAGCCCACGGCGAGAGATGTAATTCTAAGTTAATAAATAATTATCAACGCTAACCATTGCTGCAAGTTTGCTTGGTAATAATCTGTTAACAATGTCACCGAAAAGAATCGTGCATGTCGCAAGTAGCTGTTCATCAACTCATCTATATTTGTTGTTATGATGTTATACCGTCAGCCATGAAACTATGAACGTGCCTATTTATTGACTCCAATCTCTCGAAGATAAGTTGCTGCTACTGGCATATACAATTCAATTTGTCATCTATAATAGTTGAAATCATTATAATGATATGTCCTTACAACTTGGGAGTATATATCCAACAAAGTCTTGTCTTTGAACTAGGGGTGCACATAGGTCGGGTCGGGTCGAGTTTTGCCCAACCCGACACGACCCGATACATGATCAGGTTCGCCATTTTTAACTTGTAATCAGGTTTTCGAAGCATGTGACCCAACATGTAACCCCAATGATCAGGTAGGTCGGGTCTGTTGGGTCCACTCAACACTTGACATCAGTCTACTTTCGAAGAAATCGAGTGTCGGATGCATCATCCGACACTCGACACACGACTCGACATCAGTCTATTTTCGAAGAAATCAAGTGTTGTACATCATCCGATACTCGATACTCGACACACGACTCGACATCATGCTATTTTCGAAGAATTCGAGTGTTGGATGATGCATTCGACACTCGAGACTAGCCACTCGACACTCAACACACGACTCGACATCAGTCTATTTTCGAAGAAATCAGTGTCGGATGATGCGTCTGACACTTGACATGTCTAATGAAAGCTAGTGTTGAGTATCAGATGATGCATCCGACACTCGATTTCTTCGAAAATAGACTGATATTCAACAAGGCCACCAAACTAAATCTTGAGATTCCACCTACTTGGATTGAAAAAGAATCATTTAATCTCTTCCATATTTCTAACAACATCAAACAAAAAAAAATGAGAGGAAAACATAATCAATATTCAACAAGGCCACCAAGTTGTAAACAATCAACTTAAAGTTACCAACCGAATGAAAACTTAATAAGTCTTAACAATGCAAAAACTCAAATTCAGTAATGAAAATGTGTTGAATTAGTTATTACCGATAAATTGGCACTCATCAATTAAGCTCCATACGATCAACTGCTATTATGGTTGATTTAAAAACTTCTATATCAATGACAAACAAACACAAATGAAAATAATATAGTTAGTCAATGTTTTACAATGTAAATTGGAAATGATATTTTAGTTAGTCAATGTTTTACAATGTAAATTGGAAATGATATTTTAAGTTAATAACCAAAATTCCTAATTACCTATCTCAGTTGAAGTACAAAAACCCACAGAATTTCCAATAGCATCTTCTTCAGTCTCTGAAGTTGGGAATACTTCATCAATCAATGAATAAGTTATCCAATTCTGTGAGCATTTTAAGGATTCAACCATTTTAGGAGTTAATGAACTCCTAAATTGGTCAAGAATCCGCCCTCCAGTACTGAATGTTGACTCCGAAGCAACAGTGGAGACCGATATAGCAAGAACATCCTTTGTTATACGTGATAAAACAGGAAAGTTGTTTTCATTTAGTTTCCACCAAGCCAAGATATCAAATCCTCAGTCCGCCTCGCCAAATTGGCATTTTTTAAATAAGTATCCACTAATCATTTGATGTTTCTGACTTGGTCAAATTATCAATAAACTTTACGGTTGGATCTACCTATGGCTTTACCACCTGAACTTCATCACTCAAGGATGAGGTTGGGATATGACTAACAGGGGGTTTTGACACTTCAGTCCTTACCACTTTTGAAGAGCTATCTACTAAAGGCTTATAAGTTTCATATAGCTTAAATAACAATGTTTTAAGCCTCATTATCATTTGCTCTATCTTAGTATCACCCCAAAAGCTTCTCTAAGTAAAATCAAAGTACCTAATTTTGAATCTTGGATCAAGCACAACTGCAATGAACAACATCTCATTAAATTTATCAAAAGGCCTGAAGTACTTGTTAAATTTCTTCTTCATATTTTTTGCCATATCACACAAAACACTACTCTTTTGTTCTTGAAACTCAATCAATTGGCTATGAATCCTCCATATCCCATTAAATGCAATATGTGATGTCACAGTCAAAGAAGCACTAAACTTTAGAGTTATTTCATAAAAATTCTGTAAAAAACTAACAAACAATCTACCTTGATCCCAATCCTCTTTTGTAGGTGGTTTCGACTTGTTGTCCTCTGCAAAATAGAGTTTATAGTGTCCATCCTCTTCCTCCAAACGGTCAAGTGCTTTTTGAAAATGTAAAGCACTATCCAACATCAAATATGTAGGCATTCCATCTAGTAGGTACATCCATTATTTCCCTTGTATTGAATTTTTTCATGTTCAACACAAGACTGAAATCTATGTAATCTTGCAGGAGATGATCTCACATAACGCACAGCATTACGAATACTAGCAATGGACTTATGAAGATCCTTTAAACCCTCACCAATAATGAGATTAACAACATGGGCAAGACAACAATCATGCACGTAATCTCTATTAAGAATCAACCTGCTATCTTTCCAACCCTGTACCTTTTTCTTCACATAATTGATTGCCACTTCATTTGCACTAGCATTATCCACTATGATTGTAAATATATTCTCTAATCCCCACTCAAGCAAGCAAGACTCAATTTGCTTCCCAATAGTTTCCCTTCTATGATTCACAATTTGAGAGAAACTCAAAATCCTTTTGTGCAACCTCCAATTATCATCAATAAAATGTGCATTAATCACCATATAACTCAAGTTCTGTATTGAAGTCCAAATATCTGGAGTTAGCGACACCCTAACCTTGCTTGCTTTGAAATACTTCTTCAAATTTTCTTTCTCTCCCAAAAACAAATAGAAAATTTCCCTTGCTACCGTTGTTCTTGATGGACATTCAAACTTTGGACACACAACTCGCATGAACACCAAAACCCTTTATTCTCTACAAACTTAAATGATAACTCATCTATAACTATCATCTCCACAACCGCCCTTCTAATTGTCTCCTTATCAAAGCCTATACCTACAAGGTTACTCGCACTTCCACTTTCTATCTTTTTTGAACCAAAAGAAAGAACTATTTGTTTCTCATCATTCTCGGCTTGTTTCTCACTCAAAATGTACTTTGGACATCTATCTAAATGATTCCACAATGTTTTAGTCCCGTGCTTCCTACTATCACAAAGAAAGGACCTCCCACAATAGCCATAAACATGCTTGTTTCCTCCAATTTTTTTGTAATGATCCCATACACCGGATACTTGAGGATTTTTTTCTCTTATTTTTTTGGGAAGCAGTTTCACTACTCACTTCTTCAGGGCTGTCCTCAATAGGAATAGGAGTAGTTGATTCAAAAGTCATAATATTTGAAAGAAGTATCACCACAATCATATTCACATAAATAGTTATAAGAGACAGACTAAGAGGGAGGGATAAATATCATGTCATAGGCTATACGCATTTGGCATTCTACGAGTAATAAATTTCACATGTAAAACCCCACATTCCACAAAACAGCAAACGCTGCAAACCAACAAAACTAATATGGAAACCCAGCAAAACACATTCGTCAAAAACTACATTTAGTGGGAAAAAAACCCACAAATCTATTCTTTCTCATATTCAAACCCACATCCAGGATTGATAGCCAAGCCAAGAAGCAAATAAAAATCATTTTCTTTATTAAACAGAAAAACAAACCTATCGTTGCCAGAGGAGAGAGGCAACAGAGGCGTGGAGGAGTTGTGAGTTATGACAGAGAAGAAAGGCTTCAAAGTTTAGCGTGAGCAGGTACAGTCATGGAAGAGGCAGAGCACCTATCGTTGGTTGCTGGAAGTCGTAAAGCTCAAAATGAAAGGCGGTAACTACAGAGGTGTAGAAGGAGCCGTGAGACACGACAAAGCTACTGGAGCCTAGAGATGTCTATGCCTGAGGGTTGGCAGCCATGGAAGAGCACGATCGTTGCCAAACTGGAAGAGGTTAGTTCTCTTAACTAAAATTGAAATTGCATATTAGGGTTCCTTCCTGGGTTAGAATTTTGGAAATTTTCCCTTTTATAGCAGTCCATTTTCGACAAAACTCGACGCGCTCGATAGAGCTCGACACTTACATGTCAAGCCGTGTCAAGCGCTATCGAGCTCATCGAGTTTTGTCGAGTTTACACTTACACTCGACACTTACATGATTGGGTTGGGTTTTATTGGGTTACATGAATTAAAACCGATCTCAAACCCGATTGCCCAAAATCTGAATTTTAAAACCCGATTTCGGGTTTTTAATTACCTTGACCCACCTATAACCCGAACAACCCTATAAAACCCGATCGGGTCGAATCAGGTCAGGTAATTTTGAACACCTCTACTTTGAACGTGGCCTTTAAGTTACCCTTCAGATGATGAGTGCATAATCCATGTAATGCATAAGGAAAAACTACTGCAATAGCTTATTCAATGCTACGATGACGATTAGAAATGAAAATAAGATCTCGAACATTTTGTACAACATGACCATGCAATAGTTTGATGAACCAGTTTCATGAGTCATCATTTTCAGAATGCCTAACTCCAAATGCCAAGGGGTATATTTGTTTATTTCCATCCATACAACAAGTCATTGTACCTCTATATTTCTATTTCAAGAAAGAATCATCAACTGCGATAACTGGCCTAATTGAAGATGCAAATCCAGCAATAGAGGCTCCCATACTCATAAAAAAGTATCTAAAATGGTTTTTGTCATCAGTTTCTAAAGTCATTTTTATCCCCAGGTTTGCTTTCTCAATCATGTACATGTACTGGGAGAGTAGTGCGAATGATTCCTTACGAGATCCATGAAGTTCTTGCAAAGCTGCTTCCTTTGCCCTACATGCCTTGTTGTATGTGATATTAATACCCAATGACCCATGAACATCAAAAATTATATCTTTCAGACGATATATTCTCTATGCCTAAATGAATTTGCTCTTAATATGTTTGCCAATAACATGTACAGTTGTCTGTTTGTGATTTGGGTGAAGTCAGGCTCTGGAGCATGTGTGATGGTTCTTATATTTTTTCACTTGGAAGAAATGTGAATCGGCTACCTTTGTGGTATGTATATGCCATTTACAAGATTCAGCATGCAGACAACCTCAAACCTTGTTGCATTGGAGTTCCTCACCTTGAATTGAAAGTTGTGTCTTAATACCAAATTCGATAACTTCTCATGAAGCTCCATTTTGCTGTTAAAAATCTGTCTAACCACAACCTCAATCCCATCAACTACAAATGATGAAGCATCATCACCAACTACGGATGGTGAATGCAAAATAGGTGGCATCCATTTAAATGTGTTAGCCCGACGGTTATCATTTTTAGAGCCCAAATTAGCTTCTTCATGTCTAGGATTTGCATCCATTCTCGGCTCATTATTCGACCCCAGATCTTATTGATGTCTGTATAATGGAGGACTACGTGCGTAGTGAATTGCAAAAGGAATGGTAAATGACACATCTTGGTTCACATCATTCAAGACCTCTATCTGTTCATCATTATTAAAATGTGAACCTTCTACATCCTGACCATTTATAATAAAATCATTCAAACCCTCAATATCATTCTTAATACGAATAGTGCAATCATCATTCTCATCGTCAACATGCTCACTAACATCATCACTACCATCATCATAATCTTCATAATCTTCACCACCACCATCGTCATCATTAACATCATCACTAGCATTATTAACATCAATATTATCTAAACTCTCAAACTCTCTAATGCTATCAAGATGGCGTACTAATCTCGATGGCATCGATGGGAGCACCCCTTCTTCATTTTCAACTAACACCCCAACTGACTTATGCACCGCATGCCCTGAATATGGCTCAAACTCAATGCCAATGTCATCATTCAATTGTGGTTATGCACAAATAAGAGTGGACTCACTTAGTTGGTTGCTTCCACTTACTGAGCGAAACAAAAAGGGATGAGAAGATCTTTGTCACCTACGTACTGCATCAGATCCTGACCTCTATCTTTGCTTCTCCCTATCTTTAACTTTGATAATTAATGACTGTTGGTCCTCTAAACAATGTTGTATAAAAAAACAAACATCTTTTTCAGTCTCAACAGGAGTCAGCATTGGAGGAACACCCTTAAAAGCAAATTGAACTCTAAACTCATGTTATGCTTACGAAGATCGCAACCCATTTGAGTACTAATATAGTCAACCAACTCATTATAGGTAGCACTACAAATTATCAATCGCTTCACCCTCCCACAGGTGTACAAATAACCACCATTCTTTTGTATAGTCGAAGAACCATTGTATAGAATAAGTATACGTAAAGTTTCCATTTACTGCATGATAGAGACATATAATATAAGGTCCATGGACAAAAAATCAGTACGAAATTGCTTACAAAAGTCACAAAAATGATATTTTTGCTCAAACGCTTGACGTAACTTGACGCTAAATACTCGACGCTTGACACTCAACCACAAACTCAACATATGACGCTAAATGCTCAATGCTTGACTAACTCGACACACATACTCGACACTAGATGCACTAACTTAACACTCGATCGTAGACTCGATACAACCCCTTGACACTCGACATGACCCTCTGGCATGTCGATAGTCGATCTGACGCATCAAGCGATACCGTTTGACAAATCGCGTCTTCTTCCTCGTTGATGGCGATACTAGATTTTCTCAAACGATTGGCAAGTTCCAGCAAATTTTGACAAAAACTGCACTATCTCTAACCTTAGTTCACATACATATCCCTATTTTAAGCTATATAATGCGGTTGACAGTTACCAAAATAATAAATAACGAAAACATTATAATCGACTGAAATTTTCATGCAATTTAGAGAGAAATTAAGGAAGGTTTTTCTTACCTTGTTGCTTAGCTTCAGTTATTGAAGATTGTTTCGGACAGTGTAGGAAGGAAGGAGTGACGATGTTTGTTTCATTTCCTTCTTCTTTCTTTTCTAAATTGAATTACATAAGGGTATTTTAGTTATTTTTGAAGAAAGTGTCTATGGCATGAAAATTTTTCAAGATGTGTCTAAATTTCACTAAAGGCCCCTAATTCTGTCTATCTTTTCAATTTAACCCAAGTTTATAAGTGTTGATCCATTAAAACCTTGGACCCAAACACCATTAATAGAAAAAGGGCAATTATGACTTTCCATAATTTTCAGTTGGATTATAAGATTAAAACTAATAAATAAAATAAGGAGAAATTATTAGAATGTTAATCTACCCTTGCATGGCTTGCTGTTTTTTGTATCTACTAATTTTTTTATTGTATTTTGTTATTTTCATTAAATATGTTAAAATTTTATATTTAGAAGGGGATATTGTGACATAAGACTTTGGATACAAAATTGAACATAATTTTATAATCATTGATCCACAAAATTCAATTGTTGATATGATTGATGAGTTGACAGTATTAAATGCATCTTATTGACTTTTAATTTCAATCATTGAATTTTATTAAATCATTACCTATAATTTATGTTAATAAATTATGTCAAAATTTTACGTTAAAATATGCTCCCCTTGATAGTTTATCTTAATTTCTTATTTATTAATATGTGTCTATCACATTTACTAGGGATAGAAAGGTGAATTTATTGTTATATGTGGGTTAGACCAACTTTAACTAACTTATTCTGTCTGTTAAGGATCCAGCATATGATTTCTTCTTAAAAAAATAGATTTAGTTTCTTATTACTGTGAATGAAAAAGTTCATTGTTTGGATGCTAAGAAAATGAAGGAAAGAAAATTCTTTTAAGATTATTGAATAGAAGGTAAAATAGTATATTTACTATACCATGGTTCGTTTCATGCCTATTTTTTTATAAATCAGGGATTACTGATGTTTAGCACATAAAGAGGGATGGATGTTAGTCTCCTACAAATAATAGGAGCTTTATGTGTTATATATTTTAGGAACTGTCTAAACTATTTTATATGATGTGAAATACATCGGTTTTTTTATATAAAATCTGTATAAAGTTGTAAAATAATGTGTAAAAGAAACTAATAAATTATATAAAAAAATTCGATCATAGTCATTTCCCCATCTTTGAGAGTTATTATCTATAATATCGCGATGACCAAAAGTAAACCATAGTGAATTACATTTTTTTTTGTAACCGAGGTGTCAGGGCCAGCTTACGTGCACTACAATTAATACTCAGAGAAGACTAGCACAACTACGACCCACTGTCACGGTCTCCCACTTAAATCACGGTCTTTCACTGCCATTGTAGAGAGTCAAACCCAGGACTTCATCGTTGCCTTACCAACTCCCTCTTGGGCCACCCTTGCCACTTGAACCAACCCATTGTGGATGTGAATTACATTATTAATTCTTAACATATTATAATGAATCTAATTATGAGATAATTTGATAAAATTTAGGTGACATGTAAATAAGTTTAGACATCTATAAATTAAATTGAAATTCTACTTATTTATAACTAATTAAAAATAAATTTTAAAAATTAACTTGATGATCTGATTTATTTAAGTGAATTAGGTTTAAATCTAATTATTCTTGATAAATTAGTTGGAAATCTAATATGAGATACAAAATACATCAATTAAAAAAAATTAGATAAAATTTATGAATTGGAGTTTAATTTGAATTAAACTTAAATTTGAGAAATCAATCTAATTATCTTAAACAAATTATGCTTAAAATCTGAAGATCAAACTTGAGTCTAAACATTGAGAGTTAATGGTTGATTTTTTTTTTTTGGTCTAAAGTTTGAATTTGACTTATTCTTAGAAATTTATACTTTTCATCCAATCTCTTAGATGCTCTTATAAAATTCAATTATGACTAATTTGTAGATAACCTAACATATTAATTTTTAACATTATTATTTATTTTTAATTTAATTTATACGGTTCTCTATATATTTTTAAACTTATTTAATGGTAATAACCTATTTATATATCAAATTCTTTAAGAAGATAACTTCTTTACCCAACTGCACACATCCAAATAAATTAAATTTATTATAAATATTGATATACAAATATTTTTACTAAGTTAATAAAGCCACAAGTGAAAATATTACATTTAGCTAGGAATATATGTGTAAAACCATTAGATTTTAGACATTTCAATTTATATATTAAAATGAAAAAGCATATTATTTAGATTTTTATATTCAGATTTATTCAAGTTTCTAATAATAAAACAATCACCTCCTTCAACTTCAAATTCTATCTTTTACACACACACACACAAAAAGATATAAAAATCTATCAATAGAAGTTGGTGATAAATGAATTGCATCTAAATTATACTAATTCAAGTTAAATTTTAATATTTGATATAAAGTAATTAAGTTAGTAATCTAGAAATTGAATGTGATAGCTAATTATTTTTAATGTAAAACTCAACTAAAGAGTACTTTTTTTTTTTTAACAATTTAAATTAGTTGTAAAGATGGGGTAATGGGCAAGCATACCAAATCCACCCAACCCATCTCTCTAAAATTTCAACCCAAGTGAATAATAAGTCCCCTTTGCAGCAATGTGAAGGAGATTACAAGTGTCAATAATGGAAGAAAAATAAGAACAAGAACTAGTAGAGGAAAGGTTACTGTGAGTGAGACCATCGCACTTGGTTCCCTATATAGGCTCCCCTTGGATGCCAAAAGGGTTGTACGGGTCAAGTCACAGAGACAAGATCTGGAAAAAAAGTCAAAGTTGCCACCTAGGTAAATAACCATGGAAAAATTTTGGATGACGGCAACCAATCCCTACCTTCTAAACCTAACTGCCTATCACCCCGTCAAAGATAGGTTCGAGAACTTAGGTTATAGGTTACATCCATCCGGATGTTAGTCCAGCCTCCACTTGGGTTTATTGAGTTCTAGATTCTAGATCACTAATGTTACCCTCTCTAGATCCTAAGTTTTATTACACACACAACCACTTTTATCTTTTTATTACATGTGAGGTGTTAACAGTTTATATACATATACCCATAATGGGTTGGTTCAAGTGGCAAAGGCGGCCCATGAGGGAGTTGTAAGGCCAACGGTGAAGTCCTGGGTTCAACTCTTCACAATGGCCTCTCCCATGATTTAAGTGGGAGACCATGATAGCGGGTTGTGGTTGCATTAGTCTCCTTCAAGGATTAGTCATGGTACGCATAAGCTGGCCCAGACACCTCAGTTACAAAAAAAAAAAAGTTTATATACACACAGAAATGGGAGGAGAATTGATTATATTTCTATCAATCATGGGAGAAGGGATTGAGGATTACAAAAATTTCTTATAATAAGCACAGTAAAAAGTTAATTATTCCAAAATAGTGGGGTCTTAGATTGCCCTTTATCATCAAATAAAGGTATTGATATGCATAATTTAAATGAACAGAGTTTTAAATTAAGCATGATCATGCATAATTGGTGATTAAATATCGCATAATTAATTGCTAATCATCAAATGCTTCAGCAATGTCTAACCCTTAATCATGGCATAATTATTGATTAACTAAGTACGCGATTACTAAACATGCATGATTAGACTACTAGTTAACTATTTCTAATTCTAGACATGGTAATTAATTAAATTACTCCTAAACTAAATACGGTATAAGCAAACTATTCCTAAACTAAACATGACATAATTAAATTTCTCCTAAACTAAACATGTCATAATTATCTCGTAATTATACCTAAGCTAATAATAGAAATTAACTAAAAATAAACAAAAAATTAAATACTAGAAAAAGCTCTTAGAACCTTACCTGACTTTGATGACTATTAGAAGAAGAATCTTGACTACAAAATCACCAAGAAACTGAATTCTCCAAGTTTTTTTTCACCACGATGCTTGTCTCTTCGAATTTAGGGCCTCCAGCCCTTATATAAGCCCTTGAAGGGCCATAAATGTGTGCTTTTTTCCTAACAGGGGACTGTAGACTAGAGGGGCGCGCTTGTAACTTATAGGTAGCACCAAGGTTTACCAATTATTTTGTGATGCAACCCTAAGAGCACGCACCTATAACGTTACAGGCGACACTTTTCTCCTAAAGTCGCTCGCCTGTAATGTTATAGGTAGCACTAGGGTTCTCAAACCCACTTGAGGCACAACCCTAAAGGCGTGCACCTGTAATGTTATAAACGACACTTTTTCTACTAGAGGCGCGCACTCGTAAAACCAAAAGTGCTAGCTCTACCTGTAGCCACCAACCGTAATCCCAGGCCCTTTGCCTGTTTCACACTATTTTGGGCCCAGGGCACCACTACAAGAAAAATGCTCATATTTGACGGTTTTTGGCTGTCAAATATATACATATTTGGCTTTTTTAAACCGACACTAATGGCACCGTCAAATATTGTCTATTTGACAGTTGGCCAACCTAACAAATATGTACGCTACTATACTTGGCAGTTTTTGACCGCCAGATATGGTTAATTAAAAAAATTAAAAAAACATATTTGACAGCTTTTAGCCGCCAAATATGATTTTTAAAAAATTTTAAAAAAAATATAGTCTAAAATATTGGTAAATTAACTATTTATAAAATGTTAAAATTGGTTTACCCAAAATTGCAAATGATGGTAAACTGCCTTTTATACTCAATTTAGTGAAACAGTAATTAAACTTGTAAAATACACTCGGGATGAAATAGAATACCTATTCATGTGTTTTCCTTTCTCATCAAGAAGAGGTAATAAACCAGTCTTTGTTGAGAAGTGCCAAGTCAACGGAACTGGACGCCTAGATGATGTTACTAATTTAGTTTTACCATGAATCTAGAAACAAGATCATGTTAAAAAAGTTAACATTCAAAAGCCAACGCTGTCCTGTGTGACATATAGAATCAATCAATGACAGAAGTAATAATACTTCAGTACCCATTAAAGAATCAGTGAAGTAAATTGGGAAAAAGATGATGAAACAATCAATATACTGTATTCAATTACAATAAATAATGACACCAACATGCTATTTCCAGATAGTTTCAAGCATGGTCAGAAACTAGACAACGTAACAGAAGTAATTTACCTGACCAATCCAACTAGCGAGCTCATCTGCATTTGCAACTATTGCCAAGAGGCATATGATTTTAACATATGACTCCCCTTTTGTTCTTGCCAAAGCATCCTCTTCACAGTTGTTTTAGGAGGCTCAAAACTAGCCCAACTCTACAACAAGGTATACAAGCAAACGACAATATAATTCATCAATATTATGAAATAAGAAGAAAAGACTTCCTCATGACAACTTGTTAAAAATGTATTAAATATCCCGAAAGGTTAAGAGTATGCAATTGCTTTGTCACTTGTAAAAGTAAGAATGTTTCTAGAAGAGGGTTTAAAGAAATAGAAGAGCTAGTGAAATTTTCCATCTGAATAAAAACCACCACATTACTAGTTAAAATGCATAATAGTGATACAAACACACCACCTAGCAGGAAAACCTGGGCAAGATGAAACCTCCAGTTTAGATAATTCACGTTGTAAACTATATTACCAAAAATACCCGTAAATCACACTTTTGGGCTGACCATCAAACAAAGACATGACAAAACAAGAACAAAAGGCTTCCACTGCACAAGGGAAACAACAAAAAGCAATTGAAGAAACAATTACCCTGTCTAGTGAATCTCTCCTCCTTGCGGTTTCCGAATCATAGCTCTTCATAGCACTTGATTGGTGTCTCCTGGACTGATCTTTAGTAGTAGCAAAACCAGAAGATAATACAAGTTTCTTTATAGAAGAGGGCCCATTAACTTTTGCATCTGGAAAGCTGAAAGAGGCATCATATGGGATTTATATTGTCTCAAACAACTCCTTTTTAACATTTTGTTGTTTTACAGGTGACTCTATACTCAAAAGATCCATTTGTTTATAAAGGCATTCAGAAAGTTGCTTCGCAGCTGCTAATTGTGAACTCATTGTGGTATGCAAACTATGAAGTGGTTGAATGTGTCTGTGATGAGAGTGCATTAGAGTCAGAGAAGTAAGAAAATCACTATTAGCTAATTGAAATAAGCACAAATAAATTACATCTTCCACCTACTTCATTGAAGTTTTCAATAGCCACAATATTATATCAACCAATGACCAATATTAGAAAAACTAATATTGAAGTTGCAAAAAAAAAAAAACATAATAATGATCATACCTTGATAGCCCAAAATTATTTTGAGGAGCTCTCTGACCTATTTAAATCCCATCATTCTCTCCAAATTTATTGAGTTCAAGGGTATTGAAATGTCGTTCCAATTCAATTAATTGATTTGTCAAATTCTGGGAGAGAGAAAATATCGTATTAAATGTACTGTTGTAGACACTGCACATGGTGTTGAGGAAGGTTGAATTCGGTTTGGAAAACTACAAGAAGCCCTTGCTACTAAATTCTCTTCTTCTAAAAAAAAATACCTTAAAAGTACTTAATATAAATTTAACTATTTAAACACCAGTATTTGTAATAAAGTAGAAGGCACATTTCTTTCACAAAATCACCATTCACACAGTCTAAAACCAACTTTAATGCCTTTCTTTCATCATAGAAAGGCAGAAGGTATTTTTCTCACAAAAGTAGAACATTTGTTTTAATTTCTGATTGATACATTTTAAAACACTCAGGCAAATATAAAGGTTCTTAAAAGAGTATAAATTCCAATCTCAGTGGATGCTTTTTTGGTCTTTGTAGTAGTTGTCAAAGAATTGAATCTAACCTGGGTAGCAGTAGTTGTCAAAGCCAGTAGGAGTTTTAGTACCATGGTCTACAACTAACTTTTAATCAGTCTCACCTTTCTCACTAGAAGGTGCATCACCTGAGGAGGCTATCGTGGATGTTAAATCAGATGACATTGCATCATTTACAGAAGTCTGCAAGAAAATATTTAAAATGTTTAAAATTCTATGAACATCATCCCCATGATGAAAACAAGGCTATGCTTTAAGCAATGATATGATGACAATGGCAACAAAGACTATGCATTGTGATCATGAGCATCACTTGTAATGGGAAAGGTTTAACATTTTCTATTTACATAGTCAGACATGAAGAAAGCATGCCTTTGCATGAATTTAATAAAACATTAGCTTGCAGTTAACAAAGAACCATCTACAATAATTCATACCCCTAAAACTTATTTAATCATAACAAAACTTAACCAAGCAGGTGACATATAACACGCAGAAGAGCAGAAACAAAAATGAAAAAAATTGTAATTGATTATGAAGAGTTATTAAGCCATACCACATCATGCTCAGCTGATTTATTGATGGGATCTGATGTCAATTCCGTGACCACTAGCTGATCTATAACATAAAGTCAAGGAGGAAAAAGAAAAAAAAATCAGATGATCACATTGTAGTCAAACAAAAGAAAACTAAAACATAGACTTCCCAAAAATATTCTTGAAGAACTCCCAGATGATAATTCAATCAAAGCAAATCCAGTAAAAACCCAATACATTCAGTTTAGATAATCAAAACTTTGGTTAATTAAATATCAACGGAAAAAAGTAGAACTTCTTATTATCATGCCAACAATGTATTTTTTTTTTTTTTAATTGAAGTTTGCTATGAAACATTCAAGGCATCCATGCTTTGAAATAAAAAGATAATAATAATTCAATCTCGTTAGAACACAAAAAAGTTCAGTCTTTCAAAGTCCATTCAATTTCCTAGCGACCCAACATCCCAAAAGCAATATAAAATCACATATCACAAAGTTTACTAAATATATGAGAATCCTTAATCACACAAACTTCTTTAACAATTAGCAAGATGAAGTTGGGATTCCACTAATCAAACAAATACATACTCTATTACCATTCCAAGTGCAACCGGGTGCACTAAAATCAAGTCAACTTTCTCCTTTTTTAGATAACACTCAGCTCACCATACCCACGCCCACCATAGAAGTTGACTCGTCTTTTGAATCTAGAGAAGTTTCGAGTTCATCTTCGCTTTGTTGGTTTTCATCGGAGATTTCACCAGAAAAGCCGAGTTGCGGGGCTGCTGGAGTCGGTGCCTCACGGGGCTACTGAAGTTCGCGAGGCTGGAATCGGGGCTGCGCGATGCTGGAACCAGCGAGTCGCAGGGATGCTATTGTCAGCGCGAGGCGAGGCTACTAGAGTCGGTGCCTCACGAGGCTACTAGAGTCTGCGAGGCTGGAGTCGGCAAGTCGCGGAGAAGGTGCTTCGGCGTTAGAGAGAACGACAGAGAGACAGCTTAGTTTAGGTTTTAGGTTAGTTTTTGGAGATTATTTTGTTAATATAGTTTAGTAAAATTACGTGAATTTTTAATATATTAAACTTTTTCATAATCACCCCTAAAAATTACTTCTAAGTATTTAAACTTTATTTGTTTTCATATATATCCTAATTACTTGTTAATTACTTGTTACTGTCTAAAAATGTGAGAAATATGTAATATAATCAAAACAACAAGTGACAAGTATGAAGAAAATATGGGTTTGACTTTCATATTAATGTTATAGTTCTCACTTAAAAAAAAAAAGCCAAATAAAAAAATACAAAGTGGTAAATATGTGAAAATTTATTGTAGTGCGTGTCCTCTTGCCCCCGTCAAACCCCACGATGACCTTATCACAAAGGTCGATCTACATGTATATCAAGCGAATATAATTCTTACGGTATTGACCATTCCCTTATCGGTACCATACCGATTCTAAGCCAACTTGTCTTTTCTACCTTTTCTATTATCATTTCTATAGCTGAGAGTAATCCTACGGTTTAATGTTTCTAGTTATCATCATTGGGCCTAAAAACTGTAAGCAAAATTCTAGTGCTTACAGTTTGCCCCCAACTGTGGAAGGGTTTGCGAAATACAAACATTAAACAAAGTATATTGTAACTTACACTTACCTGCTTCAGCTCTGATGTTTGAATTTCACTAAGATTTCGGTGTTTTTTTAGGTGACCTTACACTGCTTACAGTTACTGGTGCTATTCTGCACTCTCTAAATTTGTTGAATTCTATTGAAGGTCCCAACATGATTTCACGCTCGAAGGCTTTTTTTTCATTCTACATTCTCTAAAATTCTTTGGTGCGATTTCACACTATCTGAAAGTCTTCAGTTTTGCTAAACAGCAAGAGCAAATCAAGTAGGAACTTCATGAGATATATAGGAGACTAAGAAAAGTCCACAAACCTTTCACACCCAGGACAATAAAGTTGAATTTTTTAATAAAATAGAAAATTAAAATATTAACTATTTTATTATTATATGAAAAAGCAATTAATACACCATGGAATGATCGTGAACCTAAATTATATTACTCATTCTAATTAATTATATATGTTCTGCATTAATAAATATCTCAAATAAATAATGTATACTTAATTAATGCATGTTAAGTTAATGTATTAAAATGTTAATTCCACAAACCTTCCCCATAGGTTTTTGAAATCCCACATGATATCCTTTGGTTTCATAAATCTTATATACCTCCCTTACCGTTAGTGAACTTATGTTAAAAATAACAATTAAAAGGGTGAATTGGGCAATTACATAAGTTATAGTGACAAAGTCAATATTTAATTAAGTAGTTTTAATTTTTGTATTTCTCAATCATACCATATGACTAATAAGAACCCTTAAATCAACACCTAGTCTTGACCAAAAACTCGCATACAGTTATTAGTATTAGAAAATATTTTTTCGATCAAAAGTTTGTTGTTGAGTGGGGGTACGTAATTAGTTATTCAAACTTATATATATTCTTTTTGATATTTTGTTCATGGAAATGTTAACAACTATTGATTATTCGAAGGAGAATCTACCTATCAAGTATTTTGCTATTCCAAGTCACTGCAACTGCGAGTTTGCAAGCGTTTGCATTATCTATATAATGTAAAGGCTTGAGTTCACTTCCTTTTGCTTTCCTTGTGGTCTAGTTTTAGCAAGATGATGAGAACGTTCCCAGAAACTTCCAAACGAACAACTCGAGAATAAAATTTTAAAAAGCATATTCGAATAAAAAAATATTACTTCCTCGCATTTCCAAAATTCCAACTTTATTCTCATTCCTAAGAGGCCCATTTGTATCACTATTCAAATCTAGTTAAAGCCCAAAGCTATATTATTCATTACGAAGCGATCTTATCAAAAGAGTTAATTTGACTAAATACTCTTGTAGTTTATCTGAATGTTAAGTTACTTTTAAAGAACTCTCAATCAGTTATTGTGACACATAAATTTATTTTAAGGTAGAGTAATTTTTCATATTGCAATTCTTAGGTATTTAATGTTGAATTTTCTTAATATCGATCAATTAAGATACGCAAAAATATGTGAAGTCGACCTACTTTACAAATACGTAAATGTGTGATGCTTACATCTAAACTCTCACATAATATGTTTTGCCGAGAAAAAATTTCTTGTTAGGCATAAATTTGTAGAAATGTGTATGGAATACGCTAGGATTATATGAACCTGATGATATCACAATAACAAATCACAATATGCACAGCTCCTTTTTGTCAATTTCCCCAAATTTGTTGTTAATTTATGTATATTTTATTTATGTGGGACAACATAAACTTAAATGTTTGAACATGTCGAGTATTGAGATTTGAGAATCAATGTGCTTTACCTTAGTTTACTCAAAGTTACCTTAATAATAGTGTATCCAATGGGCCAAAATCTTTTCTGCTCTTGCCTTCTAGTTTGCTAATTGGCTCTGTTACTACTAGGAATGGCAATGGGGCGGGATTGCATGGGAGTGGGAAGGCTGTCCCCATTCCCCACCTACTCCCCATATTTTTTTGAGTGGAGCGGGGATGACAAATCTCCATACGAGGAATGCTTTTTTCAAGCCCACGCTATTCCCCATACAAAGATATCATTTTTATCTAAAATTAAATCTTCACATAAATATTAGTTAACGTATAATTATAAATAATCTCCAACAAGAAAAAAGAATCATCAATAACTTTATTATAACAATATCAAAATTATAATCTAGTTTTTGTGACCATATCTAGTACTTAAAAGGAATGAACACAAAAAGTAAAATAAGTCATAATCAATAAAAGAAATATAAAAATGATATCCTAAAATTATGTTTTGCATCAATGTAGCATCATCTCTTTGCTTTTTCCTCAAGATCCTCAATAGCTTCATTCCTATAACATTCAAAAAAAATCATTTCTTTCAATTTATAGTCATTATAATTTATGAATTAATAAAATAGTTAAGTTTACCTCATATGTATCTTCCAAATATGTTCCTATGTAGTTTTTGTTGAAGAATATGGACCTAACAAATACATCACAAATTAATGAACTTATAATAAATAATAATAATATATAAAAACTAAATTTAAGAAATAATGAACTATTATATTTCATACCATTAATTTAAGCCCATAACCAACCTTGACCACACTTTTTTTTTTTGAAAAAATTACTATTCACATTAAAAGGAAAAATATTGTACAAGATACAAGGGGCATACCCCAAGAAGAGTACCTAGTACTCACAAGTCTAGAAGGAAATAATAAAGCCCAAAGGCTCTAAACAAACAAACAGAACATAGAGCCAAAAACCCCAAACAAAACTTAGGCACAAACCAACCGCAAAGAAACTAACGTCAACGAAATAACAAAACAAAGGGGCGCAATTGCCCAAACAAAACAAAAACCAAGAAACAAAACTAACGACGAAGGCTCCATATGGCACAAAGCTGAGGAGTGATCACATACTTGGCCTCCAAGGTTAGAAGCCGAGAGCGAACCAAGGCAAAAATCTCATCAATCACCTGACGACGAGTCCGATGATAATGTTGATGCACACGATCATTCCTCTCATACCATAGGAAATAAACTGTAGCAGAAAAGACCAACCATGCAAGGATATGCCCAAAATTCTTCTTGCCCTGAAGATGAAGAGAAGCCAAATAAAGTAGAGAGAGCCAACTAGAAGATGGCCAAACAATGAGAGTCTTAGCTGAAATCTCTCCCCATACAGAAGACGAGAAAGGACAACTAAAGAAAAGATGCTCGTGAGTCTCATTTGCTGAAGCACAGAGAACACAAACCGAAGAGGATAACATGCCATGACGTCATAGTCGGTCCACACATCAAACCTTGACCACACATCAAAGCTTCTAATGTCTTTGGACGTAATCGACTATGATATGGACTCACAAACCTCCCACTAGTATAGAAAATCGATTCAGACACAACTACAGAAACAAGTATAGCCAAAATACCTGATTGGTCATATCATGTAAAGCAAATGTCAAATGTAATGAATTTACTTACAGTATTAATCGAAATGAATTTGTGTATGCTTGCCAAGATTAAGACCTTGTCGACTTGTAGACATGTAACCTCCCTTGTATCTTGCATCTGTAACCTAGCTGCAGTGTTTTTTTTTTTTTCTAAAATAAGGATATGGCAGCCAACGGCTAACCACTTTGTTAATTTTGTTATCTACAATTGAATTAAGGTTTTTAGTAAAATACCATAATATTTTATTTTTAGATAATTAAATAATTTTATGTTATTACATTAAATAATTGTTCTATTTAAATTAAAATAATTTTCATATTTTATAACTTATAAATATAATAATATATAATATAAAATTAATATTAATATCATTTTTGTATTTTTAAATATTTTTGCGAGGTGCAAGGTGGATAAGGGGTGGGGAGTAATAAATCCATGCCCACCCTGTTATGATGTAGGGACTAATTTTTTTTCCAATCCCCATCCAATCCCAGTGAATAATACCCCTATTCAATCCCAGTAGAGACGGGTCCTCGTAGATCTCCATCGCTCCGATACATTTTATTATCCCTAGTCACTGCAAGCCTTTCTTGCTTCTTATCAAAGTCTGAAAAAGAGTTTCGAACTCAAGGCTACTCCCCAAACCTCAATGCTTGATTATTACATAAATTTTGAAAGACAACAGGGGCCATTTGTTTATATAAATATTATTGTTTTTATTTTCTTGCTTTCAGGCAAGAGTCTCCTGAGACGTGTAATAAACGTCTCCCGTTATACATTTTGAACACAAAACGCCAAATTCATGTAAAAACCAGACAAACCTGCATACATTGCACAGTTTTATTTTAAAATGAGAAAATCCTTTTGGGGTTCCCAAGCTAACTTTAGTCATGTTATCTTTAGATTTACTCAAAAATTTTCACTTCTTTTATTATTTTCTCTCATATCTACCGTTAATTGCTCTTCATCTTGGCTTCTTCCTCTTTCTATCCTAACGTCCACACCAACTTCAATTTTTTACTGTTACCCACTCAATTTTCCCTTCCATTAATTCTCATTTTTTATTATTTAATTATTTTATTTTATTAAGCAATTTTTAGAATTATATAATATTAGTATATTTTACTTTAAATTAATAATGAGAAAGAAATGGAGATGGATAGTGATAAGATGTGAAGGGATGTATAGAAATTCAAAGAACAGTGACTTCATGTATAGAATTTAAGAGTAGAAGTTCTGGATTTAGTGGATATCCATTAACGCAGGCCTATGAATTAATTAGATTAACTAAAGTACTCTCTCTCCAATGCAGCAAGGAATCTTCATCTTAATTACTTTCAACTTGAATTAGCATTATGGAACACTGGAAAAGTAGCGACGTTTAGGTGGCCAAGCATACTTTCGGCCGAATTTATAATTTATTCTTTTCTCTGGTACCTTTTGCCATTTGGTTCACTTCGTTTTACGCATAAACGAAGAAGTAGGATTCTTTAGCACAAAACACAACTGATCGATTGAAGAAGTGAAGACAGACAAATAGTTCTTCTCTTTTGAACATAAAAATTTCCTTGAAAGACAAAATCCTTCGACAAAGTTATCTGTTGTGGCTATGCTAGAAGCCATAAGTTTTCAATTTTGGTTAATCTTTAATTCTCCTTGAGGTAATTTCGTGTTCTTCTTTTCATTTTTAATTTTTCAATCTTAAGAAGCTGATGCAACTCGTTCCTTCATTTGAGAGTAAAATAGTGGATTCAAGCATATTTTTTATATTTAACGGAATCAAGGAAACTGGGTGAAAATCCCAACTTATTATTTCTTATAGTAGATCTATCCCTTTTCCATGACCCCTGATTGAATCAGCACCTTTAGTTGAATTTTCCCCTATCTTTTCCTTCTCCTTATTAGAATTGCTGATGTTGTTGATGGCTAAGATAGGGGCAGTTCTGTTCATGACGTTGTTGTTTTCGCTGTAGAGAACAAACTCCTGATGGTGATCTAAAGAGTCAATTGGGGACCAGCAGTGAAGGTTAATGGCCGCTTTTTCGTCTTCTGATACTTCTCAAGTGGAGGAGAAGTATGATGTTTTCATTAGCCATCTTAATGAAAAAAATTTGTAGAGGCAAGGACACCCGCCACAATTTTTTAAGCCATCTTAATGCAGCTTTGTGTCACAGCCCGCCCAATTTGCTTGCTAGAGTGACCCAAAATGTGCACAAAGGCTTGGCCCGATTTCTAGAAGACATACAACCCAAGCCCATTTTCTAGAAACTCTAAGCAAGTCAAATATGTACAACTAGCACATGTAAATATACATTGTCAAAGGTAGTTCACCTACCTCACCTAAATTAGGTAGGACTCATTTATGGCCATTGGATGTATTGAATCCTAGCCATTCAATTGGGAGGTGGATTAGTATAAATACCCCTCCAAGGCTCATTTGTAAGCATCCAAGCTAATCCAAGCAATTACAACACAAAGCATTGTAAGAGTTCTCTTGTGTAATACAAAGCTCATTTGCATTAGCAATACTTGCCTCTAAGTTCCATCTCTTCTTCTAGCCTCTAAAGCTCTTTAGCTCAACGGTCCTAACTTCTCCTTAAGCGAGAAGCATTCATCTAGGCTTACTTAGCAACTTTCGGGTTCAAGTTACCTAAGTGCCGCACGAGCAGCTGCGCAAAACTCTAAGCTCGTGACAGTTGGTATCAGAGCACGGTTCGAGCACAAGAGCAAATGGCATCCGACATTGAGATGAATGTGGAGGAGCAAGTCCGCGGACGTGAGGAACAACCTCAACCTCAACCACGCCCACAAGGAAAACGAGGTAAGTCCAAAGCTCTCTCCTCAGAATCCTTAGAGCCTCGTGTTGCTAGCATTGAGCAATCCCTTTCGAGTATGGACAATACTATTGAGGGCCTCTCGGATCGTCTCGAAGGTCTAGAGACTGATTATGGAGAGATCACCCAAGCAACAAAGTCCACAATACTCGAATTTAGTGAGAACCTCACACGAGAGCTCGCTAGCTTACGAAGCTTTGTGGAGCATGAGTTGCGTGCCATTCGTGCGGAAGTGGAGGAATCACGCACGGAATGGGAGAAACACCGTTGCGAACGTGCTAGCCCTTCTTACTCAAGTCCTAGTGGGCTAAGCAACATGCAAGTGCCAACTCCCGCTACATACCATGGCACTCGCAATGCCACGGAAGTCGAAAACTTCCTATTCGGCTTGGAGCAATATTTCGAGGCGAAAGGTGTCTATGATGATGCTTCAAGAATAGGCATTGCGCCTACTTTCCTTCGTGATGCAGCCCAATTATGGTGGCATCGTAAACATGGCGACGCAGGCAAAGGCATCATCATCCTCCGTACATGGGAGGACTTCAAGAGAGAGCTACAGAAGCATTTCTCTCCAAGTAATGCGGAAAAGGAGGCAAGAGGTCGCCTCCGCCGTTTGAAGCAAAGCGGCACCATTCGCGAGTACATCAAAGATTTCACCACAATCATCCTTGAAATTGAAGGTATGTCTAAAAAAGACTCCCTCTTCTACTTTCTTGATGGGCTCAAGGATTGGGCAAGGGTTGAGCTTGAGAGGCGTGGCATGCAAAACCTTGATGACGCCATAGCCATAGCCGAATCCCTCGTTGACTATACGTCCCAATCCAAGGAAAGGAAGCCCAACCATGGGAAAGGTGGGGGAGAGCGGAATGTCAAGAAAGGACATGACCGAAGGGATGGTGGTGCACGCAAGGCTTTTGGAGGAGACAAACGAGATGCACCTAACAAAGGTAAGATTGATGCTCCTAAGCCCAAAAGTCCTTGCTTTATATGTGATGGTCCTCATTGGGTTCGGGATTGCCCAAAGAGGAAGACTCTCAATGCCCTTGCCGCTCAACATGAGGGCGTAAACAATGAAGAGCCACAAGCGGGGATAGGTTCTCTCCGCACAATTGGCGCACTCAAAAGACCCACATCTATGCAAAAGGGTCTTATGTATGTGAGCGCCACAATCAATGGCAAAGACGTGCGTGCGATGCTTGACACGGGAGCCACGCACAACTTTATTTCGGAGGACGAGGCCAAACGGCTAGGCCTCAAATACACCAATGGAGGTGGCACCATCAAGGCGGTAAACTCACCCGCCAAAGCAATCTTGGGAGTGTCGAAGGCAACAACGGTACAACTTGGCACATGGAACGGTAAGCTTGATTTCTCCATTGTTCCCATGGATGATTTTCAAGTAGTGCTTGGCATGGAATTCTTCGACCAAGTCCATGCTTTCCCCATACCATCCTCCAACTCCCTCAACATACTCGACGGGAGTCATTCATGCATGGTGATGGCGGAGCGTGCAACAAAAGTTGAAGGCAAAATGCTCTCCGCACTACAATTCAAACGGGGAATGAAGAAGGATCCAAGTTTCCTTGCCACCGTTCGAGAACTAAACGATGGGGAGGAACGTTGCCATTACCAAGGACCCAACGCCAAGGCAAATTCAAGCCATCCTTGAGAAATACAAGGATGTCATGCCCCAAGAACTTCCAAAGAAGTTGCCTCCACAACGGGAAGTGGATCATGAGATCGAGTTGGAGCCCGGTGCAAAGCCTCCAGCCATGGCGCCTTATCGCATGGCGCCACCCGAACTTGCGGAGTTGAAGAAGCAACTCCAAGATTTACTTGATGCGGGTTACATCCAGCCCTCCAAAGCTCCATATGGTGCACCCGTCCTCTTCCAAAAGAAGAAGGATGGATCTCTCCGCATGTGCATCGACTATCGGGCACTCAACAAGGTAACAATCAAAAACAAGTACCCAATACCTTTGATTGCGGAGTTGTTCGACCAACTTAGGAAGGCTCGATACTTCCCCAAGCTTGATTTGAGATCGGGGTACTATCAAGTGCGCATTGCAAAGGGTGACGAACCAAAGACCGCGTGTGTAACAAGGTACGGTGCTTATGAATTTCTTGTTATGCCATTCGGTCTCACCAATGCACCCGCCACCTTTTGTACTCTCATGAACAAGCTCTTTCATCCCTATCTTGATCGGTTCGTGGTAGTCTACTTGGATGACATTGTCGTCTATAGCACAACTCTTGAAGAGCATGTGCGACATCTCCAACAAGTCTTCCAAGTCCTCCGCGACAACGAGCTTTATGTCAAGAAAGAAAAATGCTCTTTTGCACAACAAGAGGTAGAATTTCTTGGCCATCGAATTCGGGATGGGAAGCTTATGATGGATCAAGCGAAGGTGAAGGCCATTCAAGAATGGTAGTCTCCAACCAAGGTACCCGAACTTAGATCTTTCCTTGGGCTTGTTAATTATTATCGGCGGTTTATCATGGGCTATTCAGCCAAAGCCGCCCCACTCACGGATCTTCTCAAAAAGAACCGTTCATGGCATTGGTCCGAAAAATGCCAACGTGCCTTCGAAGAATTGAAGAAGGCCATATGTGCGGAACCGGTAATGGTGCTACCCGACCACACAAAGCCATTTGAGGTACACACGGATGCTTCCGACTTTGCTATAGGGGGAGTTCTTATGCAAGATGGGCATCCCATTGCATATGAGAGCCGCAAGCTCAATGATACGGAGCGGAGATATACGGTCCAAGAAAAGGAGATGACCGCCATCATCCATTGCCTACGGGTTTGGCGACACTACTTGCTTGGTTCCCACTTTGTCATCAAAACCGACAATGTGGCAACAAGCTATTTCCAAACTCAAAAGAAGCTCAGCCCCAAGCAAGCAAGATGGCAAGATTTCTTGGCCGAGTTCGACTATAGGCTCGAGTATAAAGCGGGCAAGGCAAATGTTGTGGCCGATGCCCTAAGTCGCAAGGCGGAACTTGCCACCCTAAGTGCAAGTCGTCCACAAAGTGTGCTCATTGACCGCATCAAACAAGGCCTAGAGCACGATCCCTTAGCCAAAAATCTCTTGAAGTTGGCAAGTGAGGGGAAGACACGACGCTTTTGGCTTGATGAAGGCCTACTCCTCACAACCGGGAATCGCTTGTTTGTGCCAAGACATGGGAACTTGCGGAAGGAAATCATCAAGGAGTGCCACGACTCTAAGTGGGCTGGTCACCCAGGTATGGCACGAACCCTTGCGCTCGTGCAAGATTCTTATTATTGGCCTCAAATGCGGGAAGACGTGGAAGGCTATGTCAGAACTTGCCTTGTGTGCCAACAAGACAAGGTTGAGCACCAACGTCCAGCGGGTTTGCTAGAACCCCTACCGATTGCGGAAAGGCCATGGCAAAGTGTGTCGATGGACTTCATCGTGGCCTTGCCAAAATCCGAAGGGTACGGGAGCATCATGGTGGTAGTCGATCGCTTTAGCAAATACGCCACCTTCATACCTGTTTCTACGGATTGCACAGCGGACGAAGCCGCTCGAGCATTCCTCAAACATGTAGTGAAGCTATGGGGAGTTCCACAAAACATTGTAAGTGATCGTGACCCTCGCTTCACCGATCGATTTTGGGGAGAACTCTTTAAATTGTTGGGGACCGACTTAAGCTTCTCTACAAGCTTTTATCCCCAAACCGATGGGCAAACCGAGCGCATAAATGCCTTGCTCGAGTTGTATTTAAGGCATTATGTGAGCGCTCACCAACATGATTGGGCAAAGTTGCTTGATGTTGCCCAATTCTCTCATAACCTCCAAAGGAGCGAGGCAACGGGCAAGAGTCCCTTCGAGATTGTGACGGGACAACAACCAATGACTCCACATGCCATAGCCTCGACATATGGAGGAAAGAGCCCTGCGGCCTACAAGCTTGCAAAGGAGTGGCAAGAACAAGCCGACATCACAAGAGCATGCTTGGACAAGGCCGCCAAAAAGATGAAGAAGTGGGCGGATACCAAGAGACGGAACCTCACATTTCAAGAGGGGGACTTGGTACTCGTCAAGCTCCTACCCCAACAATTCAAATCACTTCGAAAAGTGCACAAGGGGTTGGTTCGAAAATACGAGGGTCCTTTCCCAATTATCAAACGAGTGGGTGAAGTCTCTTACAAGGTACGCTTGCCCCCTAACCTCAAGATCCATCCGGTCTTCCATGTGAGCTTCCTCAAGCCCTACCATGAGGACAAGGAGGATCCAAGTCGAAGCAAGTCCAAACGAGCACCCACAGCCGTCATCACCTCATTCGACAAGGACGTGGAGTACATCCTTGCGGATCGAGTGATTCGAAGGAGAGGAGTTCCACCATACACCGAATACTTGGTGAAATGGAAAAACCTTCCGGACAGTGAGGCAAGTTGGGAACGCGAAGATCTCTTGTGGCAATTTGGTGAGCACATCCAACGCTACAAGGATGAGAGCGCGCCGAGGACGTCGCGGAAATAGGTGGGGGAGGATGTCACAGCCCGCCCAATTTGCTTGCTAGAGTGGCCCAAAATGTGCACAAAGGCTTGGCCCGATTTCTAGAAGACATGCAACCCAAGCCCATTTTCTAGAAACTCTAAGCAAGTCAAATATGTACAACTAGCACATGTAAATATACATTGTCAAAGGTAGTTCACCTACCTCACCTAAATTAGGTAGGACTCATTTATGGCCATTGGATGTATTGAATCCTAGCCATTCATTTGGGAGGTGGATTAGTATAAATACCCCTCCAAGGCTCATTTGTAAGCATCCAAGCTAATCCAAGCAATTACAACACAAAGCATTGTAAGAGTTCTCTTGTGTAATACAAAGCTCATTTGCATTAGCAATACTTGCCTCTAAGTTCCATCTCTTCTTCTAGCCTCTAAAGCTCTTTAGCTCAACGGTCCTAACTTCTCCTTAAGCGAGAAGCATTCATCTAGGCTTACTTAGCAACTTTCGGGTTCAAGTTGCCTAAGTGCCGCACGAGCAGCTGCGCAAAACTCTAAGCTCGTGACATTTGGGTCGTAAAAGTATTAAAACTTTAGTTGATGACCGACTTGAAAGGGGAGACGACATTTCCTCATCTCTTTTGAAAACAATTAAAGCATCAAGAATCTCAGTAATTATTTTCTCAGAAAGTTATGCAGACTCCAGATAGGGCTTCAAAGAACTTGAACAGATCGTTGATAGCAAGAGAACGTGCAGCCAAATTGTGATACCGATTTTCTATCATATAGATCCATCAAATGTAAGGCATCAGAATGGAACTTTTGGGGATCGATTTGCCAAGCTTGAGAAACGTTTAACTAAGAGATTATACGACCTCGAGGGACTGAAGGCTACTTTGGTGGAAGCAGCTGATCTATCTGACTGGATCGTAAATGAAAAAAAGTATGCGTTAATTCTCATTGAAATATCTAATATTTCATAATATCAACTCTAAAAAATTTTTTTTGAGTTAATGAACAAAAATATATATCACAGTTGAATTCAATTATGGATTTGTAAGCAATATATATTTGCATATAATCTTTGTAGTTAACAATCCAAGAAGATTTGCTATTTTAACGGGTATATATACACACACACACACACACACACACACATATGAAAACTTAAATCTGTTCAGCAATTAAAACAAGTCAGAGTGAGAGCTGCATAACTTTTAATAGAAAGTTATATCTTAGAGGAGAGTTTGCATCAACCGTTTGCTTTCTGCAGTTTGGTGGAGATTTTTTTGCTGAAAATAGAAGGTGCGTAATTTTTTAAAATCTGGACGTCCGAAATGGAGCCTCACTGTGTATGTGTGTTTTTGTGTGTATGCATATATGTATGTATGTAAGAATATGTATATGACCATTTATCTTAAATTTTTCAAGCTCTAGGAGGGGATATTTTAATTTAAATTTTTTATTCAAAGAATAGATTTAAATTTATGACCATTCATCTCACATAATTAATGGTTGAAATTTAAAAACTAAGAACTGTCGTTTAATTATCAATCATCATAATCAATGGATACACACACACACACACAAAATCATTCTCACATCAAGGATTCGGCACTACAATTATATCCAGACCATCTCCCATCAGCCCTTGGATACATATGACAGTTGAACGCAAATTAGAAATGAATTCAAACATTAAATGCTGAAATTTTCTTCCTAAAAGTAGAGACTTCAGCTTTTCCGAAATTTTCTCTTTTAGTTGATGATTCCGGATACAATTTTTGTGTGTGTGTAAAGAATTTTTTATTCAATTGATTTTGCATGAGGTGCCCTACTTTAGAATTATTTTGTGTTGTCTTTGTGCCCCCCTTTTTCTAATAATATATTTACACAAACTAATGCATGTTTCTACCTTTAGGCTTGAAACTTTATCTGTTGACGCAATTGTTGGGGATATTTTGAAGAAGCTAGATAGTTTAAAGCATCAAGAGGGAACATTTAGTGCTGCATTTGCCAATAAGCTCAAGGGATGCTTAAAAAAGAGATTAGACGACCAAAAGAATTTGAAGGCCGACATAGATAGATGAAAGGCTGCTTTGACGGAAGCAGCTAATCTATCTGACAGGGACGGAGGCAGGAAGGGGCAAGGAGGGGCAATTGCCCCTCCTTGATTGGGAAATTTTTTTAAAAGGATGTATTATCTATTTTGCCCTTTATATTGTCTAAAATTATAAATTTGTATTATAATTTTTAATTGACTTATTTCCTCTCAAGTCTCACCCTGTCTACTTTACCAAATCCTAAAAACACTTACTTTTTTGTGTTTTTGTGGTCCTGTAACTCCACTTCTTCTTCTTCTCCTTCTTTTTCACTTCATTGGCGGTTATTCACCAATTAATGCCCATTCATCTTGTGGTGGTCCATATATTTATTGGAAGTTAGTGAATATTGAGGTAAAATTCTTCTTCTCTTGTCTTTTAATTATTACTTTGCACTTTTTCAACTTTCTTATTTGGTTTTACTCTTCAAGTAATGTGCTGCAATTTCTTTTTCTTTAAATTCGCAAGGGTAGCCATGGGCCATGAATCATGATTGTAGGACTTTATTTTTATATTACAATTTTTATATAAATATTTTAATTTTATATAATATATTTAAAAAATTATATATTTAAGCTGTATTATGATCAAATAGAAACCAAAAACCTCTAATTTAAACAAATGCTAATTAAATTTAATTATTGTGAGATTGTGGATATTTATAATAATAAAACAATTAAGAAAAACAAAAAAGAAATCCCTCTTTGAAAATTTATACGGACCAAATTATAGATCTTGTTGGTAGTTAGAGTGGATTAGGAATGGGTTTCTGGCGATAGTTGATTTCTCAAAAGCTAATAACTGGAACCCACCTCCAATCAAAAGGTTTTAGTCTAGATGATTATGGTGGTGAACAGTTGATTTTTGTGTTGTCCTACATTTGATTTTGATAGACTTTTTGGTCAATTATTTTAAAAATTATAATCCTTAATATTTGATCATATTTCTTTGAGTTCTATATATAAAAATAATTTTTTTCTAATCTTACCATTTTTTTAATAATTTTAAAATTTCAAAATCTATTTATTTAGTATTTGTACTTTTAAAACTGCCTATTATTAATATTGAAATAAATTATTATTATTATTATTCTTATTATTTGGTTCTTTTGCACTTTCGTTCACACAAGTAATGACAAATTTTTTGTTTTGTAAAACTGAAAAATGTATGAATGGATATCACTATTTTTCTTTATTGTTTTATTGTCATTTAAATTTTATTGTTGTTTAGATTTGCCCCTCCTTGTTAAAAATCCTGGCCCTGTCTATGTATCTGGATGCACTGTAAACGACAAAATGTAAGTGTTAATTTTCAATGAATTTTCTACGCTTTCATATATAATACTTTACATTCTAGAATTATACAATCTATAATTTTTTTTAGGTAATTAAATTAAATTATTTCTCATAAATGAATTGAATTGACAATGAGTGTGTTTAGCCCCTCTATACAACAACTTTTGGCTTCTACTATCAACTAAAGTTATACAGGTACTTGTTGAACTTCTTAAAAATTGATTCTCTTAGAATCTGTTGCTCCAATAATATATTTTTATATTAAATTACAAAAGCAGGTAGGAAACAACTTTTCAAATCTAATTTTGAAAAGGTAAAACTTGGATAGAGCAAAATACTAAAATTGTCCTTCTCAAATAACATAAATCCAAAAATAACCCTAGAATATAAATTTTTAGAATTATTTATTTAATTTATAAATTTATTCTTTAAATTATTTTTTCTAAAAATTAAATAACCAATTGCTGGACACCACCATTATTGTGTCTGGAGCTTCCGATGACACCACCACCGTCACCATGATTTTAGGAGAGACTAAAACTTTAATGTTAGATCTCATCGATCAACGACATAAATTCCAAAGATGTTGTCAAACTTTAGAAGCTCCACCAAAGATCATAGTGTTGGTGGCGATGATCATGGTGGTGGTGGTGTTGCCGGATGTGCCACCTCACCGTGGCCAGCGACAGGTGTTTTCCTGCTGTTGCTTTTGATTTTTTGTATTTTAAATAATAAATTAATCAATATATTGATGTTATATTATTTTAAATTATTTTTAATATCTTAAAATAATTTAATTATTTTTAATATTATAATTTTAAATCAATTTATTTTTCTTTTATAATTCATGCCTATTTTAGTATTCATATTAATAATTAGATTTTGAAAATCAAGTTTACCAAATACACATTTTAACTTTTTGTAGAGCACAACTTTGAAAATCAAACTAAACACCCTACAACTTGTTCTAACAACACAATTCATACTTGATTTTTCCTTAACACTTTTCTACAACAGCTTTTCATAGTACAACAATCCTAATTATGCCCTATATATATCATAAATAACATGTTGCAAGGAATTTAAACACTTATATATGACAAACATTCAAGAAGATCATTTTAATAAAACTAATATCTTTTAAACCAAATTAAATATATCATTAATATAAAAATCTTACAACTTAATATTTTACATAATATAATAGTATTTCATTTTATTTGTGTTTATCATAATATTAAGCCATCACAGAATTTTTCTTATAATATGACCAATTAATTTAAAAATTTTGTTTGAATTACAAATATACTGAATTTATGTCTCATAAACATTTTTAAGGATATATATATATATATATATATATATATATATATATATATCAAATTATTGATTTTAAATAAATGTTAAAATAAGAAAACAAACAATTCATTGAGATATATTCTTAAATGTAGATCCGTCCAGAATTAAAAAAACAAAAGAAAAAAGATGCACTTATGTCAATAACTGCTCAAGGCTTGAGAGTGACAGATTAGATTAGGCTATTATATTCTCTGAAAACTTAAATAAAATTCATTGTTTCCATCAACCTTTCTCTTTGGTTTGAAGTATCTTCCTTGAATAACCTTAGACCTTATATTTTGTAAACTCACGTATGTCTTGATGTCACAATTACATAGCAATGTGCCACTTCATCTACAATATAATTAGTTTATTTAATTTAGGTTTATTAGCACTACAAGAAAATTCCCCATATATGTCGGTTTTCCACCCTCATATATATGTATACATGTCGGTTTCAATATGACATTTATGGACCCGACGTATATTCTATACATGCCGGTTGGTCAAACCGACACAAATTTGTGTCCATTCCTTTTTGTCGGTCTCTTGTCTGGTAAAAACCGACATGTATTTGACTACATAAGATGAGAGTAACAGTATGTGAGTGTTAATAACCGACATATATTTGTATGAGTGTTATAGACCGACATATATTTGTTAATACTGGGCTGACTCCAACCCAGCCCAGTATTATATTGTGTGTTTAAAACCGACATGTATTTGTTTTTACTGGACTGACCCAACCCAGTATTATATGTGAGTGTTTAAAACCGACATGTATTTGTTATTAGAAATATATAATACTGGGTTGATACCGGCCCTTTGCTTGCATCAACCCAGTATTATATATATATATACATATATATATATATACATATATATATATATATATACATATATATATATATATATATATATATAAATGAGACAGTGAGGGAGCAAAATATATTTTAAATATTATTTTGCTTTAAAATGATGGGAGATGAAATGGTTGGAACATGTTATGAGCCCTATTGCAAGCTTCAAAGTGTCAAACACATTACAATACAATACAGATTTTAGGGTTATCCATCATCAACTCATTATATTTCCTCAACCATAAATGACAAGGGCAGAAATTTCAACTAAAGGGAAAAGTCAAGCACAAAATTGTATGAAAGAAGTTGCACATGCAACACGTTTCTCTGCCACAATCTAACCAGCAAAATAAGACAATCAAACCTCCAAATTACAACCTTCAACAATTTAACATAAATACCATTTTACACCACAGCAATTGCAAGAAATGGAAACTACTTTCAAGCTGAAAGAATTAAAGACCTCTCTTTATTTATGTTCTGAATTATATTCTCTATAGAGCCATGTTGACGGATGAGCTTTAAAGCAGTCTGTCCACCAATACCTACATTGGGATATTTATAAAAGAGAAGAAAAAAAAAAGAGCTTGGATTATTGTACTTTAAATCAATAATTCTCAAAAATAGAAAAGAACAGACTAACACTGACTCTAAATAAAATCCGTGTACCTCGAATGCTATCACAATAATCACAACCCGAAAGTATACACAAGTCAATAAATTGGTCCATAGTAAGATTCAGTTTCTCCAAAATTTGAAAGAAAATCATCCTTAGAACAATGAAATAAACACTCAAGCAACCAAATCGTGTTCAATGTACCTTTGCCACTTCAAACTCCATGACAGGCACTTTTCTTGAGCTAGGATCCATCAAATGGTGAAGAAATCTGAGAGCGCCAAAAGTTAGTGAGTCCATATCTTCAAAAGCCACTGCATAAACCTGAAACACAGCAGAAGTTTGGATCAAATTTATCAGCAATCATTTGCCATGGACAGCTTTTGAAAACCCGTGGAAGGGTACAATTCACTTCTTAAAAGAAGCTGAATGTATACATCTAACTTCTGAAATAAAGACATTGTAGAAGATGGAGTTAAGATATATGAAAAGAACAAAGTAAATGATGGCATTTGAAGATATTTTAAGAATGATCATATATAAGAAAGAAAGAATGATCATATATGAGAAAATGAGTACTTTTAAAATGAGTACAAATGGACTTCAGTTTGTTCCTTTCCCTATGCACCTCGGCTTTATTGAGCCATGGTTAGTTTACTTATTAAGCTATGTAGCTACCCTCTCAAACATTTTACATTGATTATAAGATATAACATGCGACCCCAATTATAACATTGACAATTGACTACAACCTGAATCAGACAAGCTGTAGTATTTTCTTAGCTGGAAAATATGATAAATAATACAGCAGTGATAACATCAATATATGGAACTATCTTTGCTTTACCTTCATCATCAGTGTGTTGCCTTTTTCTTCTTCGCACAAAGAAGAAAATTGCAAGAACTAAGAGAAAGCTTGCTACCCCAACACCAACAACAATCCCCACAATCAAAGCTTAGTAGTTACAGTAGGTATGAAATCTTCTCAGTGGTCGGCGTCCTTACAGTAGATATGAAATCTGTATCAAAGCTTAGTAGTTACAACTTGATATCATAGTGTAAGGAAATTTCATCTATTAAAAATAAATTTTTAAAAAATGGCACTTGTTTTACCTGGTGTGGCACTGATGGCTGAAATAGAAGGCCCGTATGTACCTTGGGCAAGAACACAGCAAGTCCCTTTCCCTGCCCAAAACAAGTGGATTTCAAGTAATTTTCTGATACTCGAGTCTTAAATTCTCTCTCAACAGCTCTCTTAGAGACTCCACCTGCTGCTTTTTTTATGTCGAAATCTTTTAAAACAAGATCGCCCTGGAAGAAATAGATTAAAAGATTGAAACAGAAGGCCAGAAGTAGTCAAAAGGAGAAACATTTTTAGATAGGAGAACACATTTGTAGCCCTTCATTCATCCTTCAACCTGAGCATAAACTTATGTGAATTATGATGTATGTCATGCTGTTGCAGGGAGATATTGATCTAGGATTAATGCATACCTGAACGTAGACATTGAAAACACGCCTTCCAAGACTTTCCCATCTGTTAGTATCTAAAATAGCTGATTCTGCAAACTGAAGGGTCACAGTGTAGTTTCCATTTTCAAGGCCTAAACCATAGTATCTTAGAGATGAAGCAGAGATTCGTGCTGTCTGGAAAAGCTCCGAGTCTAGAGTACTTGTGAATTGAGACGAAGAAGAAATTGTATATTGTGGATTATTCGTCCCAGTAAAATATCCAACATTGCTAACTCCCCACCTGTTTGTGTCAGTCACAAAATATGTTGCTGGACCAAGAGTCTCATTATCCCTCTCATACTCAATACCATTAGAAGATTTGATTGGTGGACCACCACACTTAACTGCAAAGCTAGAATCTGCATAACAATATAGCTACTTTTCAAACAAAGCCCTAACAGGGTTTTCAATCTACTAATCTAAGGATAAGCAAATATGCATGACCAAAATTTTGTCTTATAAAATCTATGGTACTCTTCCTAGATAGGGTCATACCATAGTAGATCCTTATTTCTTCTGAATATAGTTACTATGTTTGCATTTGACTCTCAAAACCATGAATTGAAGATGTTGTACTTACAGATGGGAGAGCCTCGATTGCAAGGAAAATTGCGTTGGAGACAGTTGATCCCATTTGGCAAAACACTGAGGGAAGAAGAGGAATGAATTTATGTGAGCTTAGAAATTAAGTCCGACAGCAAGTACAAAATAAGGATATTATTTACTTAATTAACATAAATTGCAAGAAGATTCCAGAAAAAACATTCACAGAACCCCTTAAGAAACAACTATGACATATTGCAATTATTTAAACACTTGATTTTGAATTTCATATCATTGTCAACAATGATGTCTCAGAATTCCATTCCTAAATTCCTGCACAAACTGTTTACAGAGGGAAACTAGAACTTCAAACAACAAAAATAAAAAATGAGTGGCATTATGTTTTCTATTTGCTCTGACGAACTACTTTGATATTCTTTTTTTTTTTCTAATTCTTCTCCAATGATCTTCCTTCTTTCTTTCTTAGTAATTGAGTTGGCTCATTACAGTTCCTTCTCATCTACTAATCGCTTAATTATATTACACAACAGCAGAAGATGATGAAAGGGAAACTGATAAAAAAAAATTAACATATATGAAGCACGAAACATGTTTACACGTGCAACAACATGGTGGCAAGAGAAAAATAAGGAATGACTGGGTCAAAAGTACATATCGACCAAACCAAAGTTTAAAGTAAGGATATGTGAAAGCTTTTCAAATTGATTTTGACAGATCAACATGTTGAAATAGTATTGGAGTCAACAACTCAAGCTAGTTTAGTATTCAGATTGCGGTACAAGTAATAAATGAATGCAAGTTACAGTCACATCATTATTGAGGGTTTCAAGCATTACAACAAAACTATAAACCAGATAATCACCTACTGTTAGAACTATCAAGTGTGAAGTTGTTGGCAACTAAGTTACTTCAATGGCACCCATAAATCTGAATGTCAGTTTCATCATTGAGAAAATATAAACAGTTAATTTTTTGCCAGAAATGGAAATTTTGCATGATTGTTGGATAGAAGTTACTCAATAGCCAGCAGAATATGTTGATTTGAAAGTGAATAGAATATTAAACCAAAAAAAAGAACACACTGAACTAAAAAATGGGAAGTTTAATATCTAAAGTACATTTAAAATAATTTAAAGACTTACATTTGTAGATTTCCTTCATTGATCCAAGAAGGAAAGCTGCATAATAAATAGATTGCCTTACAAGGTACTTAATGATGTCATATTCCTCATAAATGCCAGTGTCTAGCTCATGTTGTATACATCACTTATTCTCCTACGTTTTTTATATTTCATGAGATATTAGCATTGAATATTGAAAATAAATATATAATTAGAACTAATGGCAGGCAGACACTCACAACTCTGTCAGAGAATTCAGATTGGAAAAAGATGATGGTATTGGCCCTTCAAAAGAGTTTCCTTGAAACCTCCTGCAATAACATGTAGAATTTACAGCAAATCACTTAAATCTTCTAAATTTCAAACAGTATAACAAGCAGTGCTTGAAATGAAATTCGCAGTGGCGAAAGCTTGAATGTGAGAAACTTGAGGGTGGCTGAAAACAAAGTGAAGAAAAAAGATTAAAATTATTTTCTCACAAGGAAGTAAGCTTGGACCAATTCCCTATAAAGTCAGGGATCCTTCCTGTAAGTTCTATGTCTGAAGCCCACCTGCGAGCAATAAGAATATTTGTTTAGGATTTGAGCCAAGCCACGTTTCAATTCAGCAGAAGAGCATCTAAAGGGGAACTTTTCAGTTAGTGATTTACATGTCAAGAAGTACTTACACAGTTTGAAGGCTCTGCAGATTAGCAAAGCTTGAAGGAATCTCACCACTAAATCCAGAACTATCAAGATACTTGTCAAGGTAAATAATTTTCAAGAATTCCATCAATATCGAGTATCTTTTATTCTACAGAAGCCACTATCAACTAGGAGAACAGGAGAAAGTAGTAGAATCTTGTGTAGTAACTATCAGCTATTTGGTATATTTTCACGTTCCTCTGGAGTTTTTGCATCAAATTTCTCTTCATAATACCTTTCTTTCCACCCTGGCTCTCCCAATCTAACCTGATAAAATTGCATTAGTGTTATAACATCCAAGAGATGCAGATAGTGAATATAACAAGATTTTATCTTTACCCACATGTTGCTTTTACTTATTCATAATCAAATCACAATTATGATTCCACATAAATAAAGTGATAATAGAAGCAAGGCTTGTAAGTTAATCAATTTAGTAATTACATGCCTTCCTGAGGGCTGTCATCATTTATTTCTTGAAATGAAAAATAAAAAGTTAAAATTATGGCCAAATATAAGCAAATTGAAAGTTTTTCTGCTGAGAACTGCTGCTCTTCCACCAAAGATTTTAGAAGTATAAATATAACCAATAAATGAATTATGGCATATCATAGGCATATTTAGACTTCTCAAACCTATAATCAAACAAGTAGTAGCCCATAAGGTACAGAAGCCTCCCTTTCGACAATACATATGGACACGAGATTCATGCTGAACATTACCCAGATCGAAACTTTAGTCGCTCAATTCGACTAATTTTCGACAGATCCAGAACTTTAACCGTCGAATCTGGCTAGTTTTCCACATGAATAACGGAACCGTTAGCGGATTCGTGTGTCATGGCCTCCGACGATTCTTCTGTAGCTAGCGATGTCCCTTAGGAGACCATCTCAAAATAATTTACAATTTAGTAAAAATTACACCATAAATCTTTGATACTCAGCAGGTTAACCATATTTATATTAAATTTCTTACGAGATTAGCATAGAAAAAGGTCTATACTCACCAAGTTGCTTTAGATTGCGAAGTCTGCAATGTGTAATAAATCATCAGAGCATAGTTTTAGTTACAGAACAAAAATCGACAAAGAACATCAAATCTATCAAACTTGCCTCTGAAACTGTTCAGTGTCAATGAACTTCAAAGACAGCTGCACTCACAGAAAGAGCTTAATCAAGACCAATACTATAGCTATTCAAATGTCCAAGAAAATAGGAACCTAACTGTACAACACTGATGTGCGCAAGGCACCGTGCCTATTTCATGCAAAGTAAAGGACCGATCATCAATTTACAAGACCACATGACAAAGAGAGAAACTATTGCTATATACAAAGTAAAAGTAAGTACTCAAAGCAGAAGAAACTATGGACGATTATTATGAAATTTATGCATTGTTTTGCTCCATATAACAATCACTACTGAAACGAATACACAATATGAACTTTCTCTTTAAGTACTCTGTTTTCAAATTTTCTTACACAAATAAATTTTTCAGGTAATATCTCCAAGTTCAAAAATAAAAAATAAAAAAAAAATATCGCTTAAGAATACAGAAAAAGAAAGTAAAATTTTAATTCAAATTAAGTTCTACTCAATTCAAATTCAAACTCCGATAACTCGTGATTAATTCTTCTCAGTTCAACACGAATTATATCAAATTTTCTTAATCAGTTTATGTTTCAATTAACTAATCAAACAAAAACAAGAACAAATGCAAAAAGAGAGATTCAATAATCAAATCTTCATATAGTTCAAAAAGAGCAAAATAAATGGAGAGTAGGCGCTGTTACCGGATCCAGATAGATGTTGTCGTGGACATTATCGTGAACGTGCTTCGTGAATCGGCGGTCCAGCAAACAGTGCAAGCTCGAAGGTTCGTCATTCAGAGAATTTGCGCAATATAATTCTATCCTAAGGTAGCTCCAGTGAATTTGATTTGATAGCAATGTCAAACTGTGAACTGCAATATTGTATTCTTGCAGTCAAGATGGCTTCACCATCAAACCATTGAAGAATAAAAATAATTCATAAGCAACAGAGCTGAAACTTCATTAATATAGAGAATTCTAATAAACTATTTTCATTGACTTTATTATTTAAATTTTCCATATGGGCTTAAACCAAGCCCCTTACACACATTCATCGCTGTTGAAACATATTTAAAAGTTAACTCTGCTAACAAGGGTAACCAATGAAGAACAAACTCACCTTGTATTAAATATCATCAAACATGGGTCTAAAAAATCCAACCCAAAACGAAGAAGGGTTGAGGTGTAGACAATGAACTCAAAACCTAAAATTGGGCTTAAGTTGGAGCTCAACTTCAACAGAGTAAATTGTAGCACTACTGTTAATAATTAACCAAAAAATGCTACTTCATGAAATTGCACAAATATCGAGCCAACAAAAAGTTTTTAGATATGTAAAAATGCAATCAAGCATTACTTCATCTAAGTAAATCACATACAACTGAAGAGAAGAATCTCAAGAAAACAAATCTTCTACCAAGATATTCTTACAATAGGGTGCGCAAGCAGTTCCCCAAAGTTGTAGATGTTATCTCCCAGCAGCGCAAAAAGGGAGAGATCAAATGCCAAATCCTGAAGATTATTAGCAAACCCTAAATTTGTTAACATCCAGTGAAGATTGACAAAGCAATGCACAATAAGCTGTAAATGCCTACTTTTTTTCCTAACGGCAGGGTCCAAGAAAACCCAAAGTGCATGTGACATTATGCTCATAGAAAAAAGTAATAATAATAATTTAAAACAATAATCTTCATATCCAAACCAGCAATGCCACATGCATGTTATCGAGTAAACAAAATTGAAAAACAGTTGCCATTTTTATTTTTATTTTTTTACCTGATGGATAACAACAAAGATTATATAACAGAAAGAAAAGATGCAAAAAAACCTAAGCAAGGGTCCAAAGGAGCATTAAAAATAAGAAATAAAAAAAAAATACATAAAATGAAGTGAAGAACTCCACAACTATGGACAGTAAAACAGCCCCTAAAAAATAAAGAAAGTCAATCTCTGAAATATAGATTATCCTAGACACCGTTCAATTTACACTTTGATAAATACTCCAGTTTACATCTCTTGATACCAAATTGAGCTTTTTGGTAACATTCTACCATGTAATGACATGAAATTATCGAATAGTAGTATTGAAAATTTTTCACATATCCTGACTTCCTCTCATAGAAATTTAACATGTAGCAAAATACTTTTCTTCCCTCGTAATTATGAAACATAACAAAATCCTTCCATAAAATAAAATTCAAACAGACACTTGCCAGGTCATAGAATATACTGCTGTGTTCTTATAAATTTGACAGAGCACAAGAAATCTATTGAAAAAGAAAACGTTAGTCTTCTTTAATAATACTGAACTAAAAGACAAGCACATACCAGCTTGGATGATTCTGGGAGAGACTCCACTGACGTGTATGCCAGATAAAGAAGAGCATATTTGTAAAATTCAGCAAATTCCTGGTTATATTTGTGGTACTGAGATGAAACCCAATAATAGCTGGCATATACAGATGGATCAATATCAGTCATGCTGTCAAGTGCACTCTTTCCATCTTCTAGAATTTTTTTGCACTCCTTTCTATCTCCTTGCTCAAGTTTGAACATTACTATTTGCATCTTAATAAAAAGGATTGGCTCCTCTATGCGCTGCTCACCAGTTGCTCGTAGTTTCTCAATCACACCCTCACGATAATTAATGGCAGCTTCTTTCTCAGAATACTACCGAGAAACTGTAACAGCAAAGTGCGCAAGCTTGAGAAGATTGATCTTGGTCTCAAAATCAGTGATGAAGTTGTGATATAATTGTATCAGAGCATCACCAGCCTGAAATCAAATACCAAAAATATTATTCAATTAGCAGTTAGTTCAACATTTAAAAAGGAGAAAAACCAAATGTCACAAAAATGAAAGCAACCAGAAATATTTATAAATGATCCATAACCAATTCTGTGCTTAAAACATCAAGAAAGAACTAAACTGCGCAGCATTTGCATATTTAATCATCCTTTGCATATGTTCACTCAATCTAAATCATAAACAATTGCTCAACTTACAAAAAACCCAAATTTAATCATCTTATGTTTGCAATATTTAATTTTATATTTCTTTATTTTGTTTCAATCACAGCCAGCATCCACTAAACTCGATCCAAATGGAGCCTCAATTACATAGATCTGATACTACTTCTCCAAACACTAGTGAATGGACTCAAATCTAAAGCATACGACTTCAAACAACATTTCAGACGAAATAGTTGTAAAACTAAAATGAAAAAAAGTAAAGAAATGGTAGAACAAAATAATTACAGTACCATATATTTTTTTCGTGTATACAAACACGAAAAAAATCGTGGAAAACAAAAACAAACAAACATTTCCAAGTCGATTTCTAATAATCAAAAATTAATTAATTAATTAATTAATTCGCTCCCCCCACAAATACAAGCCCAATAGCAAAACATTCATTTCTTTAATTCTGTCACTTTATATACTACCCAAACAAACAAGCACACAACGTCAAAGCCAAGCAACCGTTAAACTCCGATCCTAGCTAGAATGAGCAATCACTAAAACAAAAATCAGCAAACATATGAAATCGTCTTCAGCAACTA
Source organism: Boswellia sacra (assembly GCA_013180625.2). Classification (NCBI taxonomy): domain Eukaryota; kingdom Viridiplantae; phylum Streptophyta; class Magnoliopsida; order Sapindales; family Burseraceae; genus Boswellia; species Boswellia sacra. The sequence continues at coordinate 129,964 of SNVD02000284.1, forward strand.
TAACGCCAAACACAGATACCGCCAACTTCCCCTATAGCATCTTCTAAGCGCGCACACACAATTCACTAAAATCAATTACGTAAGCTTAAAAAAAGAAAGGAAGGATGATCAGAGCATAGAATTGTGAGGCTCTGAGATATGCCTGAAGATGCGAGTAACAGAGCAAGAGCAATTGAAAGACCTGTGACTGGACGTGAGAGGAAGCGGAGTCTGCGAGTGGAAGCCCTCTGATGGTCGCCATGTGGCTGATTGAGAATCAGCATGCGTGATAATGAGATAAATTATGAGAGGAGTAAGCGATGAGAGTGAATGATGAGAGGAGTAGGCGAAGAAAAGAAAAGGAGCTCACGATGGAGAGCTAAGGGTTCGCGATGAATTGAGAGAGATTGGGCGGCTAGCTAGGGCAACCAAAGTGTATATGGAGGGAAAATAAGGACAACTTATATAGGTGGTCATTTTTGTAATTTTGGAAAAAAAGGTGAGTGACACGTAAAGTGAGGAATGGGTTTGACTTTAAGTATACTTGACTGTTTTTTTTAAATAGACATATAAACAAAAGAAAAACTGACAAATATTCTTAAATTTCTTGTAGTGCCGGCCAAGTTATTTTACCATTCCTAACTTGTTTGATGTTTGATGCCTGAATTAGGCTAGAATATGCCATGAATGCCATGCTAGGCTAGAAATGCCATGAATTATATGAGTAATGCTAGAATAGCAATAGGTAGAATTTTCATGATAGAGTTTATCAAATCTAGGCTACAATGCTATGATATTAGATTATGGCCTTGTATGATTTATAATGTATGAATGTTTGTATTATAGAAGTGTAATTGTGATGCCATGAAATGGTAGTGGGCTCGCAATAATGGTGAGAGACCATCACTAGGAACGAATGACTTAATGCATGTAAGAAGCTTAATAGACATTGAATAGACTCACATATGATGGTGAGGAATTCATCATCTATTGAAGTTTCAAATTTATATGAACGTATGGAATATTTTTGTATTATTTTATTGTTGAAGAATAAAGGATGTAATTGTTTTTCTATTCCCCCATGTTTGAAAGGAAATGTAATCCATTCTCCTCCATCTTTCTTCGGACGTTTATATATTACCATTGATTGAATAATCATCCCACATGACTAACTAAGATAAAATGAAATTGTGTGCATAAAATGAACAACACTAAGTGGACTAAGTGACAGCATGAGATGTGATTAATTACTATTTGCTAGTGGAGGTCGGATCTTGATATCGGCAGGTTAAAAGACTCGTACCTAACTTCCTGAACCCATCCCTGTGATAAGGCTTTCATCCTGCTAGAGTGTTTACGAACACAACACTGTGTCAATGCCTTTTTCGAGACATAAGGGAACACAAACGAGCCATTGGCACGTCTAGAGAATAGAGACGCCACCTAATTATTCAATTGGAAATTAATGGGGGCAATCTAATCCCTTGCTTCAGGACTTAAACTACCCTCATACCTTTAGAAATGGGTTCAGGAAGTTAGGTACGAGTTATTCGACCCACCCAGATCAAAATCTAGCCTTCACTAGGGTTAGGTACGAGTTATTTGACCCACCCAGATCAAAATCTAGCCTCCACTAGGGTTTACCAAATAAACATATCTCATATTGATATACAGTCCACTTAATGTTGTTTGTTTTATGCACATATTTCAAGTGATATCTTTATTTAGGCATGTGAGGTGTTAATTCAATCATAGCAATTGTCTATTCATACATAGAAAGAGGAATGAGAATAGATTACAATTCCTTCAAACATGGGGGAAGGGGAAGAAGATTACATCGCTTGTTCTTCAAAAATAAAATAAAATAATTCTATTTTGAATACTTTGAAAAAAATATTCCATACATTCACATGAATCATACACTCAATAATCAATTCGAAATCCAATAGATGATGAATTCCTCACCATCATATGTGAGTCTATTCAACGTCTATTAAGCTTCTTTCATGACATATTCGAAAATAATACAAGGCCATAATCAAATATCATGGTGCTTCGACCTAAATTCGATAATTCTATCATAGCAATTGCTATTATAGCATAATTCATATCAATTCATTAACGACAATGGCATTTCTAGCCTAAGCATGGTTATCATGGCATATTCTAGCCTAATTCAAACAATTGAAATCAAACATGATTATTCTAGCCCAATCCAAGTATTTAAAGGGGTAATACGGTAATTCTTACCTGTTATAAGCTATTTCCTAGCATGCTTCAAAGCAATTATGAGTTCTCTTACCATGATTCTAATCGTGTGCTTCTAGGCATGATTCTAAGCATTTGCAAAGGAAATTAATTCCTAAACACGATTCTAATAAAGAACGGATAGCAGACCTACCTTGACACGTTTATCCATCTCACAAAATAAGCAAAAGGGTTAAACAATTCATAAAACCACTTATCCATCTTACAAAATAAGCAAAAGGGTTAAACCATTCATAAAACCCTAAGCCTGCTCCTAAGCCACAAAATAAACCCAAATCATGCTTAATTCTAAGCAAGAAAAATAAACAAGAAAATAGGAGGAAGAATAGAGGATTGCTCTCAAGACATACCTTTTCTGAGTTTAGAACAATAAAATACCTAAAAATCTTTAAACTAGAAAAGACTTCTCAAATTCTCGAGCGTGTCTTCAAGAGAGAGAAGAGATTATTCTATTTAATAATTGGTGTGTCCTGAAAAGTGAGCCAAAGAGGGGTTTATATAGTTGAGGGCTGGATTGGAAAAGGAAGCAAAATCCAAAAAAGGAAGGTCTAAGCTAAAAATTTCCAAAATTAAGGGACCAATAGACAGGCAACTATTGGCGAACCGTTGGCGACTATCAGTCAACAGCCGAGCGACTTTTTGATCATCGGGTGACTGTTGGTCAACAGCCAGGCAACTGTTCCCCTTTGATCCTTCCTATTTTGGCACTTTACAGTGCAGTCCCTTTTAACCTTTGTCTGTTCTACGAAAATTAGACCCGTAGCTTCGTAATGGTATGTGACTCATCAGTAGATTCGTTTTGGATTAATTACTATGATATTTTGAAGTCACATATCAGTTTTTGGGGCATTTCATCGATTCCTTATCACCTTTCTTTTCTTGGCTTCCAAGGGCATTTTGGTCATTTTTTTCTATCAACATTCATCTTCATTTTGTCATTGAACCTCAAAAATCCAATGTCTACATGCTCTTATATAATGAGATATGGCAAATGAAAATCAAGATAACATTCTTATATGGAAATCTTGATAAAAGCATCTATATTATGCAACCAGAAGGTTTCATAGAATAAGGTCAAGAGTAAAATGTTTCCAAATTGATGAGATTAATTTATGTCTAAAATAAGCATCAAGGTCTTTGAACATAAGATTTGATAAAACAATCAAAACTTATGGTTTTATTCAGAATATAGATGAGCCTTATGTCTACAAGAGAATACAAGACCAAAAGGCTGTATTTCTCAGTCAGTATGTTGATGATATACTACTTATTGGGAATGATGTAGGGGTATTATCATCACTAAAAGTTTGGCTAGCTAGTTGAGCGATTCCAAATGAAAGAGTTGGGATAGGCTAATTATGCTCTTGTTATCCAATTGATAAGGGATAGGAAGAATAGGAAACTAGCAATATCTTAGGCTTTCTGCACAAATAAGATTATAGCCAAGCCTTCAATGCAAAATTCTAAAAAAGGATTGTTACCTTTCAGGCGTGGAATTAAGCTTTCTCAAGAGTAGTCTCCCAAGAGTCCTGAAGAGGAAAAAGAAATAAGACGAGTCATATACACCTATGTCATTAGGAGTCCCATGTATGCAATGCTATGTACTAGGCCAGATATTTGCTATGCAATAGGAGTTGTTAGTAGGTACCAGTCAAATCTTGAAAAGAGCATTGGGTTGTGGTAAAGCATATATCAAAATATCTTCATAGGACAAAGAGATATATGCTTGTATATTCCAGAAATGATCTAACACCAATTGGATATATGGATTCAAAGTTATAATCTGATCCGAAGTCCAAAAAAAGTCAACTTTAGGATCTATTTTCACCTTCGAAGCGGAGCCATGGTATGAAGAAATATCAAGCAATCTTGCATTGCTTACTCTGCCATAGAGCCAAGATAGGTGGCAGCTTGCAAAGCAGCTTAAGGAGGCAATTTGGCTTCATAAATTCCTTGTAGATATGGAAGTTGTTCCAAATATAAAGAAGACCATTACACTTTATAGTGATAACAGTGGGGTAGTGGCCAATTCTATTGAACAAAAAAAGCCACAAGAGTGGAAAGCATATAAATAATGAAGTGCTACCTTGTGAGCGGGGCTTTAATTCCACTCCAAGTGATTGCGACCACGACATTACTCCCCAAGGCATTTTAGCACTTAGAGGTACCATAAAATAAGTCATGGAGATGAGTTTAAAAGATTATTGGAGTTG
>SNVD02000286.1:0-13502 GCA_013180625.2 Boswellia sacra
AAAGAAAGAGAGAAATAATTTTGATCTTTCAAGAAAGGTTTTATAAATTCGATTTTATAAATAAAAACCCAATTCATCCCTCCTCTTGGGTTGCCATACCTTGGTCAACAAGGGAGACAACTACAATAGGTAGGAGGATTTTATGTAAAAATGTATGCTGTGATTCGTGACATGACTTTATACATAGCATGTAATATCGAGAAGGTCGACAAAAAAGTTTTTGGCTCATACTGATTGTAAAATAATTGAAGTAGCCAACATTAGGAAATGGGAAGGGTAAGAAGAATATTCCCTGATTGAGAATTTGTTGATAGTACCCCACATGTCCTCATCTTTTCACTTTATTTCTCTAATTCAAATCTTTAGAGGTGATTGCCAATGACTTCCCTCAAAGTTTTGAAACTATGTAATTATGCGGACCGAATTGCCATTAGGTATTCCGAATCTAGTTTCCCCACAATTTCTTGATTTATCATCAACCAAAATAAAAGAGTTGCTGGTAGAGTTAGAATCTTGGCAAATCTTAAAATGTTTGGACTTGAAGTATATAATGAATCTTCATGTAATTCCATGGGGGCCATCTAGTTTTTTTGAAGTTACATATATTTCGAATGTAAAGATGTAGTATCGTATGTTTCTGATGAAGAAGTAGCAACTGATAGTATTTTGTTTAATAAGAGAAACATCTTGGTGGAGGAAATGCTTAAATAAGCTGACCATCCACTTAAGAAGTTTCCACACTGCTCTTCAAAGACCTTTTGAGTTATGTTAAGTTACATAGTTGTACATAATTTTAAGCCTACAATTTGATGATTTGAAGTCGCTCCATTTTCATCTTTAGTTCGGTTCAAGCATCTTAATCAAGTCCTTATTACAAGATGTAAATATTTGGAAGAGTTTAAGATTGATCATGTAATACTATGACATTTTGGACTTCACAGCCTTAACTTACAGTGTTTTATTATGAGCATGTTCATTGTTATTAGCTTTTTTTAAATAGTATTATTATCTATTTGTTTTTTTTATTGACTTTTCAATTATTAAATTTTCTTTTGTTTCCAAAATGTTTTCATGATTTTATTTTAGTGATCTAACTAAATGTTCTAATATTTCCTTTCCCTTAAGTGTTTTTATTTTTGTTAGTTTCTACAGTGTATGGTTAGTTATCATGGATATAGTGTTTTTATTTTTGTTAGTTTCTGCAGTGTATGGTTAGTTATCATGGATATAATAACTAAAATAGTTAAGAATAACGGAACATAGAATTTTACGTGGTTTAGCTATCAATCAGCCTACATACACGAGCAACAAGAGTTGCAATCGACCATGTTGTATGTGTTTACACTTGACTTAGGACTCTTTACAGTAGTAGCAACCCGCTCACTCACTAACCTAATCTATGTAAACTTGATCAACCTCGATCACAGCCAAAGTACTTCGCACACTCTTCTGATGTTGCTCTTCCAAACTCGTCGGACTTAACTACAATGGATTAGTCAGACATAACCATGATAATTGTTACATAATCATATAATCACTCAACTTTCTTAAGCTTACACGACTCAATAACTCTCACAAATAAGATCTATGCATATACGTAACACACATGGGTCATGCACAGTCTAAACAAACATAATCATAAAGATTTTACAATAAAGATCATGAAAAACAAAGACACTCAAGTGCGCTAAATGTTTCCTGCACAAAACACCACTCTCTTGCCTTTTTTTTCTTTTTAAGCCTTGAGTGCTTCCCTTTATATAGCCTACGTGAACATCTATATTATTCATGTAATCAACAATGGTAATTATCATCAAAGTCCTACAAATTTGAAATAGGATTATTAGATAAATATCAAACAATATAGGAAGTAATAAGACATTATACTAATTAAACTAGAACACTAGAAAGAATATCCTAATCTAATAAGATATTATCAATATAAAACTTTCTATTCAACTAGAATACCAAATTATGTTATCCTACTCTAGTAGAAAATTCTCCTAATATAAAACATTCATATTGTTGTTTAATCACAAGATGACAAAAATAAATTATGTATTACACATGCATGCCACGTGTCATATTGACAGTGACAATCTCCCCCTTTGGCATCTTGTGATGAAAAAATTCATGTGTTTTTGTAAACAAAATCTTACACAGTTAAGTGTAAGATAACTGAAAACAAAATGTAAACACTTAGTCAAAAATTCACAAAAACATGAATATCCAACTTTCAGCTATAACAGATATAACTGAAATAACATAACCAAAATGTTGTATCTACATGGAAACAAATATCGACATAGAACATCAACAACTTGTGTTGTCCAAATTGCTCTGTAACATTCTCAAAGCAAAATATAAGATTAACATAATACCAACTACTCAGTCTCACAATCATGCTTAACATCACAAACAATCATGAGCTATCACTCCCCCTTAATCAATCATTAAACCTGCAAAATATCATAATCATAAACTAAATAGCATAGCAATTCAACCATAAATCAGTCTCCTGCAAGTTTAACCAAAAAAAATTTTTAAGTCATTAAATCATAAACACACACAAAAACATAACATCCATCTACTATACTTTACTCCCCATTGTTTTCATAACCAGTGCCAAAAAATAAAGTTTCAAAGCACATAAAAGATAAAGAAAATGTAATGAACTCTGGTGCAATTAAGTCTGGTAGACTTGCACACAGGTAGCTTTGAGGGGTGCAAGGTGGTCTTTCTAGTAGTATTCTTGCAGCGGGTAAGTGCTGATTTGGGTGAAGTATCAGCAGGAGTTGATATGGTAGCTTGCTGAGCACTAGTTTTAGTGGAAGTAGCAACAGCAGCAATTGTCTTATGAATATCTCTAGCTTGTCTCTCTGTTGTGGTTTTAGTCTTCTGGGAAATGTCCACCAAAGTTTTAGCAACATCCTGTGTGACATGAGGTGGAGATGTAAATAGAAGTTGATGCAGGTTCTGGTGGTTTGAGAGTTTCAGCTACTCACTTTGAAAAAGATTTGTTAGCAACTGGTTTTGATTGCTTTTTACTCCTCTTCTTATTCTTCCTCTTCCTTTTATTTAATGAAGTATCAACACTTGCTCTGCTCTTAAGTTTCTCTTCAAGACTTTGCAGCTTGTCCTCGATAGCTTGATTTTCCTATGCAAGATCAGCTAAAGAGGAAATGATTAGAGTAAGTTGTTCTGTGATAGATGCCATCTGATATGGTCTAGGATTTCTCCTCTGTCTTGGCTGTCTTTGAGGTATTTCCTCCCCTTTAGAAATATTTTTAATCCTTATCATGAAACCTTTCTTGTTGGCTGGCCGAATTTCTTCGATAATCTCACCATCCTCCAATTTAATCTCATTTTGCATTAACAAAGTATGTATCAAATAAGGCAAAGCCAAGAGTTTTTGATGAGACTGATAAGTTGGAATCTAAACAATGTAGTTATACATCCACAATCCAAGATTAATTGTTCAATTTGTTTCAAGACAATAAAGAAACTTGGCTCTATCCTCTATAACTTTATTTTGGTGTGTGGATGGAAACCAATTGAATCAAGTGATTTTATGCAACAAACGATATTTCAAAATCAAATTTTTTTTTTTATCTATGCCATCATGTGGATCAATCCCAATGAACCTTTCTACTCTTATTTAGCTCATATGTGACTGCATTCATATTCAATTCATTGCCAACAGTATGCTCAAAGGATAAAATTCTATAAAAGAGAAAATTTGTATATGTCTATTTATTATGATAATTTCCAAACTAAATTTTGAAAATTTTCATTAAATAAGACAATTTGAAATCTTATAAAATCACTAAAATCTTCCCGCAACTGAAAAATCTTTCCCTCAAAATGACGTTGCTGACGTGGCTCACCTTATTGACACATCAACACATAAGAAAATAAAGTAGAGTTAGACATGAAGCACTGGTCAAAAGTTGTACTGCACAGAACTGAAAACATTAAACTTTATATAACTGAAATAGCTGAGCTTTATAAAGTCATTTTAAAATTAAGCATGTATCATATTTCTGATTAAGCACATATCAATATCAATTTTTATTATCTTAACATTCAATTCTGTTGAGTGGTCAATATGAGCATGCTTTTTACACACACAAATATTAATCTTAATAAGAATTATTGCTATAAAATAAGTAGCTTTCACACATTAAATGAGGTAGTCTCTTCTATTAGAGTGGGTTGCCTCAACATATATCCCAAATACATTGAAGCTACTATCTAAGAATAGCTTTCACACATCATAATTGGCAACCCTATCTAGTTTTGACACTAAATTACCAACAAATTTAAATAATCAAAGTAGCTCAATTAGGCTTAAATTGAAAAATTGACTAATTATCCTGCAGATACAAATAACATAACTAAACATAGTGTTTATATAGATAACTGACAAATGCTTATGGCTTTTCTCAGTTTTTCAAATCTCAATGCATCAAGTGCTTTAATAAACAAATCAGCTAGTTAATTCTTGGTAAGGATATGCTCCATGTGGATTATTTTGGATTCAACAAGCTCTCTAATGAAATGATGCCTTATATCAATGTGTTTAGTTTTAAAATGTTGGATTGGATTTTTTGAGATATTAATTACACTAGTGTTATCACAAAACAAGGTTATTGAATCTTGATCAATATCATAGTTACTTAACATTTGTTTCACCTAGAGTAATTGAGTGTAGTAACTTCCAACAGTTATATACTCAGCCTTTGCTGTGGATAAAGAGATGCTATTTTGCTTCTTGCTGTGCCAAGAAACCAGGTTATTGCCTAGATAAAAGCAACCACCTGAAGTGCTTTTCCTATCATCTATATTTCCTGCCCAATCTGCATCACCATAACCTGCAAGACATGTATTTGTGTCCTTAGTAAACCATATTCTAAATCGGATGTCCCATGAACATACCTGAAAATTCTTTTTACTACTGATCAATGTTTCTTTTGGACATGACTGAAAATAAAAACTTAAGCTAATACTAAAATTGAGATCTGGTCTGCTTGTAGTCATGAATAGGAGACTTCCAATCATGCTCCTATAAAGGCTTGAACCAACATCATTACTTGCATTCTCTTTTGTTAGCTTGATGCTAATACTCATAGGGGTTCTAAGTGCCTTAGCCTTGTCTAGTTTGAATTTCTTTACCAAGTTTTTAGCATACTTGGATTGTGAAATAAATATTCCACTTTCAAGTTGCTTTATTTGCAAACCAAGAAAGAAATTCAACTCACCTATCATACTCAACACTTGAGCAATAATGAAATAAGTTAAAGCATGTTTAATGAATAAAGTTTTATCAATGCGTCCTCTAGTGTAGCCTCTTTGAATCAAGAAGCTAGTTAATCTCTCATACCAAGCTCTAAGAGCTTGTTTCAAACCATACAAGGCTTTATGAAGCTTACACACAAAACTAGGATGTTTAGGATCAATAAATCCCTTAGCTTGTTTAACATAAGCCTCTTCATTAAGATAGCCATTTAAGAAGGCTGTTTTCACATTCATTTGGAACAATTTAAAATTCAACAAACATGCAATAGCAAGTAGCAATCTAATAGATTCAAGTCTAGCAATAGGTACAACAGTTTTCTTAAAATCAATTCCTTCAATTCAAGTGTAACTTTATGCAACTAATCTAGTTTTGTTTCTAATGACTTGGTTATTTTCATCAGTTTTGCTTTTAAATTTCTATAACATTTACATCTTTTGGTCTAGGAACTAACACCCATACTTTGTTTCTTTCAAACTGATTCAATTCTTCTTGCATTGCATTTATCCAAACATCCTCTTTTAATACTTCATTGACATTCTTTGGTTCTATTAAAGGGACATAACAAGTATGACTTACCATATTTCTCACATTACTTCTTGTTTTCATTTTGCTTTCTGGACTTCCAATGATTGAACTTGTGGGATGTGCCTTTTGAATCCAGGATGGTGGATCTCTCTTAATACCAACATCTCCTATTTGATTCCTGTCCAAATCAGCATTGTCTGATTGTTCAGTTTTGTCTGAGTTAACTGCACTAGTTGTATCAGTCGTAATTGATTCTGTTTTATAGTCTGCAACAACTGAGTTCGAATCTTATGTATCATCTGCATCCTCTGTCAAACTAATAATATGTTTTTCCTATGAATAAACAGAGAAATCATCAGTATCATCAAACACTATAGGCTGATTCCATAATGGTTTCAGTTCTCAAGTTATAAACACGATAACCTTGTTATTGGTTGAGTTTTCAACAAAAACTCCTTTATCGCTTTTGGCATCAAACTTGCGCAATTGCTCCTTATCATTCAAGATAAAGCACCTGCACCCAAAAACATGAAAATATTTGAGGTTAGGTTTTCTTTCTTTCAGAATTTCATAGGGGGTTTGCGTTGTTCCAAGTCTTAAGAACACTCCATTGGAGATATGGCATGCTATGCTGATAGCTTCTGCCCATAGCCTTTTCGTTAACTTTTTGCTATTCAACATGACCCTTGCCATTTCTTGTAAAGTCCTATTCTTCTGCTCTACCACTCTATTTTGTTCAGGTGTCTTTGGAGTTAAAAATTTATGAGACATACCATGAAATTTACAAAAATCTCCATAGGAAACATTGTCAAATTCTTTCCTATGATCACTTCGAATTTTTACAATTCTACCAATGTTCCAATTTTGTTCATTCTTAAGTCTAACACATAAGTTCCTGAAAACTTCGAATGTGTCAGATTTTTCATGAATGAAATCAACCCAAGTAAACCTTGAAAAGTTATCAACAACAACAAAAACATTCCTCTTTCCTGCAATGCTCTCAATTTGCGTGGTCCCATAAGGTCCGGATGCAAAAATCTAGAATCTCAGAGGTGCTAAGGTATGTGTTAGAGATATGTGATCCTCTTATTTGTTTGCCTAACTGAAATGGTCCACAAATACTATTTGGTTTGTCATCAAGAGTAGGAACACCCTTAACTGCTCCAGTCTTAGTTAACTTAACTAAGTCCCTATAGTTTATGTGTCCTAGCTAACTAAGTCCCTATAGTTTATGTGTCCTAGCTTTTGGTGCCATAACTCTAAATCTGATATTTTGGCAGAAAATGCATTAATCTTTGTCAACAAATAACAAATTTCATTTGATTGTGTGCCTTCAAGAATGCAATTTCCATGTTTGTCTAAAACCATGTATCTACTTTTTGTAAATTTCATCTCAAATTGGTCACAAAAAATTTGGCTAATGCTGATTAAATTAGCTTTCAGCCCTTCGACAAACAAAACATTTTCCAACTTAGGCAAACCTTCAACACACAAAGTACCTTTACCTAGTACTTTGCTTTTAGCTCCATCATCAAACGTGATTGTCCCTTCCTTACAAGATATGATGTCTTCCAAGAAGTTCTTGTTCTCTATCATGTGTCTTGAGCGTCTACTGTCAAAATATCAAAAATTATTAGCTGTGAATTTTAAAGCAGTAAATTCAACATTGCACGCAATTATCCATTTCTTAACCCAAACTGGTTGAGTCTTGGGTGACTGTTTAAACTGTTTAGATTTTTTATGTAATAGATTCAACAGCTTGTAACATCTAGGTCTGATGTGACCCTTTACATCACAAAAATAACAAATAGGAACAAATTTGATTACCTTTTCTAGGCTTGACTTAAAAGAACTCATGGGTGAGACAAAGACGTCTTTATCATTTGAGTTTTGAGAGGTATCGTTTGAACTTGAACCTACAATGCGAGTTAAAGATTTAAAGAAAAACTTTTTTTGAAGTTGAAGCAATATTACCTTCATTGAATCCCAAGCCATGCTTATTTGTGCTTTTTCTTCGAAGGCTTAAAACTTAATCCAATCGAGCTGAACCAATCTTAAGTTCATCAATGCACTTATAAGCTTCTACAATTTGGATATGAGTTTCTCAATCACTTCAGTTTTCTGGTTTACAACTATCTCTAGTTCACTCATACAGTCTTCAACATATGCCTTCTCACATCTGAGAATTTCGCTGTCTTTCTACAAATTATTAATTTGAGCTTTATGTTTTTCCTATGTTTCATAAAGTACGTTATAAGCAAGTTGAAGTTCCTCTTAATAATCAGTTTCCTCCTCTGCATCTGTTTCATCACTATCTGATCTGTTCTGCTCAGTTATGTCAGACACAACTGCTTTGCTTTTATCAAACACGTTACTAGTAAATGCAACAAAGTTACTAAAATGTCCTTCTTTATCATATTCAGTTTCTGTGTCATCACTCCAGGTTGCACATAATCCTTTATCCGTTCTTCTCTTGTAATTTGGACACTCAAATTGCATATGCCCAAAAAATTTTACATTCGAAGCATTGTACTTGGCCTTTCTTATCAGATTTTTCTTGAATCTTCCTGGCCGATTCTTTTAGAAGCTTCTTTGTATTAAAGTTGTTTACTTTTTGCACTTTCTCAGGATTTTTTTTCTTGAGATTCTTCTTCATATATTTGACAAAGTTCATTGTCAAAAATGCAATCTGCTCATCATCAGAATCATCACATTCTTCTTTTCTGAAGTGGTAGAAAAAGTAATACTCTTTTCTTTTTTCCTCGATTTCAACCCCATCTCATACGCTTAAAGAGAACCAAGTAATCCCTCATAGTCTTCACGTTATTGCTTTCTTCAATGGTTGTAACCTTAGGCTGAAATTTATCTGGTAAAGATCTAAGGATCTTTCCTATAGTTTTAGCCTCAGAATAGTCATCATCAAGCATATAAGCAGCATTAGTTATTTCACACAGTCTAGTATGAAAATCACTTATAGTTTCATCTTCATGCATAGTAAGATTTTCAAACTTTGAAGTCAAGGTAAGTAATTTATAATCTTTTATCTTCCCTGTACCTTCATGCTTTACCTTAAGAATATCCCATGCTTGCTTTGCGGTCGTGCACTTTGAGATTTACCCAAATTGTTGAATGTTGATGGCGCTAAAAATGGCATTGTTTCCTTTAGAATTCTAGCTTGACAGTTTATATTTAGCTTCAGTCCATTCGTTTTCAGGTTTCTCAACTCGTTGTCCAACTTCACTGGTCTTCGTTGGTGGTGTCCATCCATAAACAATGCTGGTCCAAACTTTATCATCAAGGGATTTCAAAAAGATCTTCATCTTAACCTTCTAATAGGCGTAATTTCGATCCTTGAGCAATTGTGGTTGAGTAACTGAACTTCCATTCCGTAATCCTTCCATACCTGTAAAAGAAAAGCTTGATCTACACTAGTATGTCAGTCAACTTGCTATGATACTAACAATTAGTTTCTGCAATGTATAGTTAGTGATCACAAATATAATTGAAACAATTAAGAATAATGAAATAAAGAATCTTACGTGGTTCGGCTATTAATCAGCCTACATCTACAGGCAACAATAGTTGCAATCCACTATGTTACATATGTTTACACTTGACTTAGGACTCTTCATAGTAGTAGCAATCCGCTTACTCACTAACCTAATCTATGTAAACTTGATGACCGTTGATCACATCCAAAGTCCTTCGCACACTCTTCTGATGTTACTCTTCACAGACTCGTTGGACTTAAATACAACAGTTTAGTCAGACATAACCACTCTAACTATTATAGAATCATGTAATCACTCAACTCTCTTAAGCTTACACGACTCAATAACTCTCACAAATAAGATCTATGCACATATCCAACGCACATGAGTTCATGCACAGTCTAAACAAACACAATCATAAAGATTTTGCAATGAAGATCATGAAAAACAAAGACACTCAAGTGCTCTTAACATTTTTTACACAAAACACCACTCTCTTGCCTTTTTTTAAGCCTTGAGTGCTTCCCTTTATATAGCTTGCTTGAACAGCTATATTATTCATGTAATCAACAATGGTAATTATCATCAAAGTCTTGCAAAACTCAAATAGTATTATTAGATAAATATCAATCAATATAGGAAGTAAAAGGACATTATCCTTATTAAACTAGAACACTAGAAAGAATATCCTAATCTAATAAGATATGGTCAATATAAAACTTTCTATTCAACTAGAATACCAAATCATGTTATTCTATTCTAGTTAAAAATTCTCCCAATATAAAATATCCAAATTAATGTTTAATCATAAGATGACAAAATAAATTATGCATTACACATGCATGCCACGTGTCATATTGACATAGACAATTTTCATAAATTATCTAAAGTTGAAAATTAATCAAAGTATGAAACAATTGATAATCAATAAAATAATGTTGATAATCATAAAATAAAATAAAAAGGTATGGAGTAAAAGAAACTAAAATTTATTTCTAGGGAGATGATCTACAATCTTTCAGCGGACTTAGAAGAGTATGATAGTTTTATCTAATATAGTGAAAGAGAAGTTTGTGGCATGCATAATAGAAATAGAATCCTCTTTTTTAAGTTTTTGCACAAATATTTTTCACATTGATGAATTTTAATAGTTATTTAATGATATTTAACTTTTATAGTTATGGTATATTTTTATATTAGCTAGTATGACATATAATTAGAATAAAATTGAATTATGGAGCCCTTAAAATGAAAACAAATATTTGATTATAATATTTTGAGGGTTTAATAAAATATAAAATATTATAATAATTGGTACCTTCATATAATATAGTATATTATGATATTTGGAGATCTTCAAAAAATGTAAGCTATTAAAAAAAAATATTTTGGGGCCTCAAAATATCTAGAGCCCTTGTCAGCTGCCTCTGGGGTTTGGCAGTTCTTGTCATCACTGATGTACGATTCCATTATTATTCTTGAATGTCAACATGTTTTTGGTTCTTAATTGAACAAAGTTTATAAGGTTTTGGCACGTCATTTGTGTGGTGGGATTTAGGGGATGCTGACCAAAACAAATAATAGGAATAGGACTTTGCATCTTCCAGATGCAGAAATTAAAAATGTATATACAACAGCTATCTAATTAATGATTCATGAAGAAGTAGAATAATTAAGCACCTACTAATGTGACTTCTCCTCCAATTTTAAAGCCAATGAAAATGATACCTGTGAAAATTATAGCCGAACAATATTTTGAATGTGCGGACTCTGAGTAGCCGCTATATATATTTAACCAGTTAGGACTTAATAATAATAATTAACATTTATTATCATTTAACTTGGATCACTTAAAAATACTTTTATTTTGTTTTTCATATATCTCAAGAAAAATGTCTTAGATACAATAATATTTGACATATTTACCTAACTAATTAAAAATACTTTCTATTTACATTTTATATACTATATAATGAGAAAATTTAAGATGTGGCAAATTAAACCGAAATAATTTATAATTATAGTACAATAACTTTCTAACTAATTTAATTTTATTCAAATTATTTACAATAAATAAATGATACCATATATTTAAATTATATCAAATGATTAATATTTCAATTATATCAAATTGTTTATAATTTCATATAATTCAAATATAATTTAATAATATGCAGTATCGAAAATGATGAACAAATATAAATTTGTAGTTTGAACTATAACTGAAATAACACTTTACTCTAAAAAGTTTAGAAATTAAAATGTGAAGTTAAGATTAATAAATACAATAAAATTTTATTTTAGCAACTGTAATTTGTTTCAATAATTTAGAAATTATAAGAGACACATTATGTTGTTGTCGGTGATTGGTTAAAGTCTAACAGTTGCCTTTGCTGTCCCCAATAGCCAAATTCAACAAGTGTCCAACAACTGGAAAAGTATCACAATAATCTTCGGAAGACGATCTATTGGGTCTATATATATATATATATATATATATATATATATATATATATATGGCTTTTACTGGATACGTATTAACCATGTATCCAAATCAAGTGACGAAATTTGGCTGAGCAACAAAATTTCATTTTATGAAATCTAACTAAGGTTTTTTTATAAGTTTTTCTTTATTGTATTTTTAATTAAACTAAGCATGATCTATGTACTTAATTGGACTAGTTAGGTAGAGTTATTTGTGAAATTATGAATGTTAATCAAATAGAAATTTAATAGTTTAAAATACTTATAGTCAGTGTATGCAAATATAAAACTTTGCACATTGCTTGCTAGCTAGATTTCGCTTTTTCTCTCTCCTCCCATATAATCTTAGGTTCACCAACGTAAAACCCAACTTGCTTTCTCTATAACAAATCCTACTCTTTGTTTTCGCTTCTCTACTTATATAATTCCACTTGCAAACCTTAATCTGAGCTTCATTTGTGCTAATGAAGTATTTATCTCTTTGAACTTTTTGGGATTTGACGTCTTTTATGTCCTTTCACTTTGATACACATTCGATTTAGGCACATGCTCTGTCTCCATTTGTGCAAAATGTTGCATCAATACCATGCATTAATTATTTTGGGTAAGCTAAAACCTAGCATGATAGGGATGGATAACCAGAGGCGGACCATTCCTTAAGCCTAACAGGGCTCGTGGCCCCATCAAGCTTTAAAAAAAAATTATTAAATTATTTTTAAAATATTACATAATATAAATAGTATGTATTTAGTTTTATTATTTTTTCTTCGTAGATTTTTTATATAACTAAATCTATGTTAGAATATAATTCATATTTGAATTGATAGATCTACAAATTTTGTTTTTAGTATACCAAAGTAATTAAATATTCTTTATAAATAGGAAAGCAATACTTCCTAATTAAATATTTTTTATAAACAAATTTTCTATTAGATGAATAATTAATTATTATCTCTATATTAAATAAAATTTAAAGTAGTAAACATTCTTACTCTTATAATTTCTACATGAACATTTTAGTTACATATATTTACAAAGAAATAGTAGAAAAATTTAGTAAAGAATTAATTTTTGAAATATAAAAGAACATCGAGTTCTTTTTTAATATATAGCTAAGTTGATACAATTTAATAGAATAATTATTATATATTCATATATTACTGATATTAGTAATATTATTTTTGTTTTTTATTATATGAATTTTTATAAGTGTATTTTTTAGACTTAATTCGTCAATAATTTTTTTTAAAACACGACCCCTTCAAAAATTTAATCTCGCAACGATCACGGGATAACATAAATGACATGACATAAATATTATAATTTATGTATAATTTTTCTATAGGTTGAATAAATATATTAGAGTGATGAAATAA
Source organism: Boswellia sacra (assembly GCA_013180625.2). Lineage (NCBI taxonomy): Eukaryota > Viridiplantae > Streptophyta > Magnoliopsida > Sapindales > Burseraceae > Boswellia > Boswellia sacra. The sequence goes on from SNVD02000286.1 coordinate 13,176, forward strand.
CGCTGTAATTTAATGGAAATAGGCAATAGGCTATCAAAATACTGGGATTATGACAATTAAGTAATTGGAAAAGAGATAATAGTGAGAGAAAAAAAAAAGACAAAATAATAGAATGAGTGAGAGAAACATATAGGAGCTTTTCAAATGTCAACTCATTGTAACCATAACATTGTATGAGATCACAATCACAAGCCCGTTTTTATAATTAAAATTGGCCTCAAAATTTTGAAAAAAAGAAATTAAAGAGAGAGTTTTAGTAAAGTTAAAAATCTCTGATAACAAATTTTGGGACCATCCAAATTCATTTCTTATTAATATTAATTATTA